>OMPJ01009925.1:0-17608 GCA_900312935.1 Carapus acus
TGGCCCGGAGGAACACGACTCGTGTATTTTGCGAAACAGCTGGGTGGATGAGCGGCTCCAATACAAGATATTTTTCTTCTGTGGGCTGCAAAGCGCTTTTTAGCAGGGATCTTGATTTCGAACCTTTTTTTTTTTTTTTTGCCACCGATCTCTCGGTCGACCCAATAGCGTTAACGGCTGTTGCCACCTTCTCTCAAGCTGCAGTTTTGGTTATTGAAGACATATTTGAATTTAGCGTCCCAAACAATGATTGCTAGTGGTCTTCTACTTCGCTGAAAAGAATCTGAGCCTGAAAAGTTATTCCTCTTCGCCTTTTCTCTATGTTGCCGGTTTGGAGGAGAATATTCAGTAGCGTGTTTACAAGGGGATTGTCCCTACCATATATGGTCTATTGAGGGCGTTCCTTCATGCAAATGGCCCCATACGTGCACGAGCGCGGCAGTTGCGCACAGGTGACAGTTATCCTCGCCAATTGCGTAGGTGTGTGCATGCGACCGGCTTACGCACGTTTAGTAACTGCGGATTTTTTTGTTCTCTCGGCTCGTCCTCACGATCGAAAATAGAAGCTTTTCTAAGCACGGTTAGTAAATGAGGCCCCTTGTCTTTGGAGAACTTCTTGACATCAGTGACGAAGATCCATCATCCATTTGATTAATAATTTCTGTCAGAAAAAGATTTTTTCCTCTAAAACCTTTTTGGATGAGAAATATTAACACAAATTAACTGATAATATCACAAAAATCTAATCAATTTTGTCAGATGATGGGATTTTTCTAAATGAAATTATCATAAATACCTGAGCTGATTGAGAATAATGGATGTCATTTCTGGATTCAGCAGTGCAGAATTGTCCCAATTCAGTTGAAAAAACATAGAATTTTTTCATTTTCTGTTTTTTTTGTAACCCTGTGTAATTAATTGATCCCAGGGAGGAAGAGCTCATCTGGATTTCACCCATCCTCGTCATTTATCGAGCTGTTGGAGGAATTCAAGATCCTGCGTGAGAACATTTCAACTCTGTTGAAATGTTTTTCTGTGATAAAATGACACATTCATCTGTTTTTCAAGTAAATGTCGTTCTGAACTAATCTCCAAAACAGAGACAGGGCTCACAGACTGTTCCTGATGTAGCCCCATCCCTATTCTGAACTCCTCTGACTCTGCCACTGCACACCTCTCTACTTTCATCGTTCACCAACTTCACATGCTTCTCTGCCATTCTTAACTTGCTCTTATATACATACAAATACCATTACTTCTGCCACTACTGCTATCACTACAACACCTACCACCACCACTACTACTACTATTACTACAACTACTATTACTACTACTACTACTACTACTACTACTACTACTACTACTACTAATAATAATAATAACATTAGCTTTATTACTGTTGTTGTGGTTTTAATGCTGGTCCTAATTATTGTAATAATATGTAGTAATTATAACATTTGTTCTGTTTTCCCTGGGTGCTGACTAGCAAACACCTACAGTACAAAGTTTTAGTTTGAGCTTTGAAGATGTTTATTTGTTGTGATTCCTTTCATCTGTCACTACTTTAAGTTGCATACTTAAAATATGCATGTGCATCTCTTGTCGACAGACAACAAAATTGCCAGACGATGATGTTATTTTATTGAGAAGTAAGACCTCTGACTGGCTATACAACTGACATAGTAGCAGAAATGACACTAACTGAAATGTGGTAACATATGCGAGAACCTGTAATGTTGACACAACCAAACGACATCTGACACTGAGAAGGCATCATTCTTTTACTTGTGAGTATCTTGTGTATTCAGCATTGTTATTGATACTACTTGAAAGAGACTGCACATGATGACGGCACAGGGTGTGATTCACTCAATAAATCACACTCCTTGGAGGAGAATATCTACAGTAACTACCATTTTTGTTCCATGATAAGTGATCTTGTGATAATCCGCTTAAAAGAATATCCAAAGAAGATCACTACCAACACGTGCACAGAGTCTAAAGAGCTAGCCCTCTTAATCAGCTTTTTCAGCCTCTTCCTTTCCCTACGGTGATACTGCTGTCCAAGCATATTATTCCGTAGAAGATGGCTGATGCCACCACAGTGTCAAAGAGGTACTCACAGAGCATCCCCTGTATACCAGAAGATGTCTGTCTCCGGAGCAGGTCGTCGTCTTTAGCCTGCATTGTGCTGTGCTGCCATGAGGTAAGTCCAGTCCGGCTAGTTGTTCAGAGGGATAAGTGGTTGTCACCATCTCAGTGGCCTTTCAGTGGATGCTCACTGGTGTCTCTGTCTACAAAAATCTACACCCAGCTCCTTATCAACCCAAAAAGTGAGGGTGAAGGTGAGAAGGGGTCAGCACCGTTTCCTGGGGACCAGGCTGTATGGGAGGCATGGTACAGATGGCATATTTCAAAACACAGTCCTGGATCCTACATACCACAGGTGTCAAACTCAAGGCCCGGGGACCAAATGCGGCCCGCGGCATCATTTTATGTGGCCCGCGAGCACTTTGGCACTTGGTTTCAACACACCACTGGTGTCAAATTGAAGGCCCACAGGCCAAATGGAGCCCGATGTGTTTCAACATAAATCTCTTGCATTTATGCATTGACTCAATCACTACATCTCCAAAAATGCACGTGGATCATGTTACTAGAAAAGTGACGGCAGCTGTGCCCTGACCAGATACATACTTAATAAAATGTCAGTTTATCAAGAAAGCAACCAGGTTGCAGACTGGTTGATTGATTGTTCACTGATTGATTGGCTTTCTTTTCCAGATAAAATACAAGGATCTGTGATAGAATAACGGCAAAGCCCTGACATATTTTTATATCTATCCAAATGGGATATTTGCATGTTGAATAAGTAAGACATATTAATATTAGAGTGTGGTGATTGTTTTACATAAAATTACATCTATAACTCCTAATAATTGCCATTGACACCTGGCCCCTTTGGAGCCATGGCCACGCTGATGTGGCCCTCGGTGAAAATGAGTTTGACACCCCTGCTCTATACTGTTGGTGAGTTACTCTGAGGTGTAGAGTATGAGGTCAGCAGCAACTCCAATGCACCAGTCCAATGTCACTAGTAATTGTGGCTGTGTATTGGGGGATAAGGATTGTATAGGTACTGTAGATGGAGTATCAGTTTGAGGTGTGGAGGTGAAAGAATCAGGAATCAGGATCAGGAATCTTCCACTGTCATTACAGCAATTGAATTCCATCCATCCTTCCACCTTCTACTGCTTATCCGGGGCTGGGTTTGGGGGGCAGCAGACTCAGAGGGGAAGCCCAGACATCCCTCTCCCCAGACACCTCCTCTAGCTCCTCTGGGAGGACCCCAAGGTATTCCCAGGGCAGCGGAGAGACATAGTCCCTCCAGCGCATCCTGGGTCTTCCTTGCGTCCTCTTTCCAGTTAGACATGCCCAGAATACCTCCCTTAGAAGGTGTCCAGGAGGCATCCAGAAAAGATGCCCGAACCACCTCAGCTGGCCCCTCTCGATGTGGAGGAGGAGCGGCTCTACTTTGAGCTCCTCCCGGGTGACAGAGCTCCTCACTCTATCTCGTAGAGTGCGTCCCGCCACCCCGCAGAGGAAACTCATTTCGGCCACTTGTACCCGAGGTCTTGTCCTTTCGGTAATGACCCAAAGTTCATGACCGTTGGTGAGGTTAGGAACGTAAATCGACCGCTAAATCCAGAGCTCCTTCTTCACCACGATGGACTGGTACATCGACTGCATAACTGTCGCCACTGCACCGATCCGTCGGTCGATCTCCCGTTCTATTCTACCCTCACTTGTGAACAGGACCCCTAGATACTTCAACTCCTCCACTAGAGGCAGGATCTTGTCTCCGATCTGAAGGGTGCAAATCACCCCTCTCTGGTCAAGAACCATGGCCTCAGATTTAGAGATCTTGATTTTCATCCCTGCCATCTCGCACTTGGCTGCAAACCGCCCCAGAACACGCTGGAGGTCCTGGTGTGAGGGTGCCAACAGGACAACATCATCTGCAAAGCGCAGCAATAAGATCCTGTGGTCCCCAAACTGGACCCCCTCCGGTCCCTGGCTGTGCCTAGAGATCCTGTCCATATAAATAATGAGCAGGACCAGTGAAAAATGGCAGCCCTGCCGGAGGCCAACATGTACTGTGAATAGGTATGACTTTCTGGCAGCAATGCGGACCAAGCTCCTGCTCCAGTCATATAGAGACCGCACAGCCCGTAATAAGGGGCCATGAACTCCATAATCCCGGAGCACCCCCCACAGAGCACCACGAGGGGCTCGGTCTAATGCCCTCTGTAAGTCCACAAAGCACATGTGGACTGGTTGGGTAAACTCCTATGATCCCTCCAGTACTCTGCGGAGAGTGTAGAGCTGGTCCAGTGTACCATGGCCCAGACAGCGCCCGCATTGTTCCTCCTGGATCTTAGGTTTCAAATTCTCCTCTCCAGCACCCTGGAATAGACTTTCCCGGGGAGGCTGAGGAGTGTGATCTCTCTGTAATTAGAACACACCCTCCGGTCCCCCTTCTTAAACAGAGGGACCACCACCCCGGTCTGCCAGTTCAAGGGCACTATCCCCGACTGCCATATGATGTTGCAGAGGCGTGTCAGCCATGAAAGCCCTGCAACATCTAGAAACTTTGGGTACTCAGGGCAGATCTCCTCCACCCCCGGCGCCTTGCCACCGTGACACCGTGACAGCTCTTAAACCAAGTGTCCAAAACATACAGCCGGAGGTCACATGAGACGATAACAAAATTGATCATTGACCTCCGGCCAAGGGTGTCCTGGTGCCAAGTGCATAGATGAACACTATTATGCTCGAACATGGTGTTTGTTATTGACAAACTGTGATTAGCACAGAAGTCCAACAACAAAACACTGCTTGGGTTCAGATCGGGGAGGCCGTTCCTCCCAATCACACCCCTCCAGGCACTACTGTCATTGCCTACGTGGGCGTTAAAGTCCCCCAGTAGAACGATGGACTCCCCAGGTGGGGTACAATCTAGTTCCCCCCGAGGACCTCCAAGAAGGCTGGGTACTCTGCATTGCTGTGAGAGAGACAGTGAGAGACCTGTCCCTGGCCCAAAGGCGCAGGGACGCAACCCTCTCGTTCACCGAGCAAAACTCCAACACGTGACAGCAGAGCTGGGGGACTATCAATAAGCCCACTCCTGCTCGCCACCTCTCCCCATGGGCAACTCCAGAGTGGAAGAGAGTCCATCCTCTCTCAAGAAGTTGGGATCCTGAGCCAGGCTGTGGATAGAGGTGATCTCGACTATTTCTGGTCGGAAATGTTCCACCTCCCGCAATTTGGGCTCCCTCCCCCAGTGTAGTGACATTCCATGTTCGGAGAGCCAGCTGATCCGTCCGAGTGTTAGGTCGCCGAGCCCCCCCTTTGACCGCCACCCATGACACAAAGCACTGACCCCTTACAGCCCCTCCTGCAGATGGTGGATCCACTGAGGGACAACAATTGAATTGTGCAATGAAACTAAGGTACTGAATTCTGGTGCAGAGGAATAGAACGAGGGGGAGAAAAGAAAGAAAAGAGCAGATATACTGTACCTACAGAAGAAATATAAACACACTATATATATATATACAGTATATATGTACATGTATATACAACATAAGTAATAGCGGCGCTGATGGAGTAGGAATGTTTGAAGTTGACTTGAGTGCTCCTGTCAAAGCATTAACAGTAAATTGTTGTCTAATACTGCTGAGGTGACTTATGGCAGCTGGGTAAAAGCAAATTCTAAGTCCTTGATTTGATTGCTCTAAAACGCCTGCCTGTGGGCAAAAGTTCAAACAGTCTGTGAATTGGGTGTGATGGGTCCTGGAGGATCCTTTTTGCATTTCTCCTGAAAAGGGAACTTTAGAGTTCCCCCAGTGAGAGGAGAGGGCTGCCAACAATCTTCTGGGCTGTCTGGATCACGCTCTCGAGTTCCTTCCTCTGTGCTATTTTGCTGATGGAGAGCCACACACAAAGGCAGTAGGCGGGGATGCTCTCTACCATGCTGTGATAGAAGGATACAAGAAGTTTCTCTGAGATGTTATATCCCCTGGGAACCCTCAGGAAGTAGTCTCTTCTAAGCCTTCTTCACCACTCCAGTAGTGTGAGGTCCCCAGGTCAGATCCTCCCTGATACTGACTCCCAGGTATCTGAATCGGAGATCCTCTGCACACAGTTCCCATCAGTCAGAAGAGGCATGATGTTGTGGGTCTTCCTCCTGAAATCAACAACGAGCTCCTTGGTTTTGTTCATGTTCAGGAACAGGTTGTTGTTTTGACACCATTCTGACAGCTGCTCCACTTCATCCCTGTAGGCTGACTCATCATTTCCTGTGATGAGCACAACTACTGTGGTGTCATCAGCAAACTTGATGATAGTGTTGCTGTGATGGGTGCAGTCATGGGTGTAGAGGGTGTAGAGTAGGGGGCTCAGCCCTGAGGTGAGCCTGTGCTGAGGCTGATGGCTGTGGAGAGGTGCTGACCTACTCTGACCCTCTGGGTGCTCTGGGAGAGGAAGTCCTTGATCAAGAGGCAGGTGGAGTCCGGGAGACCTACGTCCAACAGTTTGGACACCAGTTTGTGAGGGAGGATGGTGTTGAAGGCAGAGCTGAAATCTATGAAGAGCAGCCATACGTAGCTCCCCTGCTGCTCAAGATGAGAAAGGACAGCATGGAGAGCTGTTTCCACTGCATCTTCAGTAGACCTGTTTGCTCTGTAGGCAAACTGGTGTGGATCAAATGTGGGCGGGATGGATGACCTGATGTGCTTTTTGACAAGCTTCTCAAAGCACTTCATCACTATAGGGGTCAGTGCAACTGGTCTGAAGTCATTAAGACTGCCAGGAGATTGTTTTTTCAGCAGAGGCACAATAATGGGGGACTTCAGACAGGGTGGGACCATGGACTGGCACAGAGACTGGTCAAAGATCCTGGTCAGGACACCGGCCAGCTGATCTGCACAGTCCTTAAACACACGTCTGGGAATGCCATTGGGTCCCGCTGCCTTGCGAGAGTTGATGGCCCACAGTGTGCGTCTCACCTCTTGCTCTTCTACCCTGAAAGTGAGGTTGTCAGTCATATGACTGGCTCTGGGGGTCTCTTGAGATTCCACCTTAAACCTGGCAAAGTGGTGGTTGAGATCCTCTGCCAGGGCTGCATCGCCTCCCACAGCACCATGGTTGGTCCTGTAGTTGGTGATGTGCTGGACACCTGACCACACCTGCCTGTTGTTGCTTTCCAGGTGGTCCTCAATCTTTTTGTTGTTCTCCAACTTGGCCTTTCGGATGCCCCTTTTCAGGTTGGCATGAGCTGTGCTGTAGTGGGCTGCATCTCCAAACCTAAAAGCAGTGCTCCTTTCCTTCAGCACCTTCAAGAGTAAAATTTCAAGATTCAAGATTCAAAGCTTTATTTTCACATGTGCAGCATGGAAACAAATTTCCCTGCACAATGAAATTCTGACTTTGGCACCCTGCACCGGATGCCACGCGTGAGGAAGCAACAGATAGATAAATGAATAAATACATGAATGAATAAATTAAGAAGATCTAATCTAAGGAGGGAAGTATATACTGTACATACAGAGGAAGGAGAACACGAAGAGTGCAAGTATTTACAGAAAGAAAAATGTTCCTGGCATATGAGTGATGGGGGGTTCCTCATGAAGGTGTGTGTGTGGGGGGTCCCAGCTGTTTAATAGGCTGTGGGAAGGAAGGAGTCCTTAAACATTGTGGACCTGCATCTGACATTCCTGTATCTCCGGCCTGAGAAGAGGAGTGAGAACAGTCCATGCTGCTGGTGTGTGGGGTCTCTAATGATGGAGGCAGCTCTCCTGTGGACTCTGCGATGATAGATGCTCTGCAGAGAGGGCGGTGGTGTCCCAGTGATCTTAGCGTGGCCTTTACCACTCTCTGTAGGCTTTTGCGGTCCTTTGCAGTCAAGCTGCTGTACCACACAGTGATGCAGGTGGTGAGGACGAACTCAATCACGCAGCTGTAGAAGTTGCTTAGGATCTTAGGTGACATTCCAAATTTTCTCAGCCTCCTCAACAAGTACAACCGCTGTTGAGCCTTCTTCACGACCTGTGTGGTGTTCTGGGTCCATGTGAGGTCATCACTGACCTCACATGATGACCATCACTGGCATGCAGCTCTGGATGTGGGGCGGTACAACTCTCTCAAAGCACTTAATGATGATTGGAGTGAGTGCTACTGGCCGGAAGTCATTCCGGCAGGATGGGGCATTCTTTTTGGGGAGAGGAACGATGATGGTCGTTTAATAGCAGGTGGGGACAGTACGTTTGGTGAGGGACAGATTAAAGATGGATGTGAGAACATCAGCCAGGAACTTGCTGGTCATCCAGGGCTTCTGACTGCGGAAGACTCGCATCTGTCTCCTCACTGTTACAATGTCTGTGCAGTGCTTGATGTAGCACAGAACACCGCCGGCAAAATCCTCCAGGTCTGGGTGTTCAAAAATTCCCCAGTTAGTCTTCCTGAAACAGTCCTCTAGCTGCTGGGAGACTCCCTCTGGCCAAGTACAGACTGTCCTTCTTATGATGGGTGCTGTTTTCCTACGCGGGGATGTAAATCGGGATGAGAAATAGTGATATGTGGTTGGACTGGCCCAGGTGTGCAAGAGGTTTTGCCCTATAGCCCTGCTTAATGTTGGTGAAAACCTTGTCCAATGTGTTCGCCCCCCCTATTAGCACACTAAAAATGCAGGCGAAACTGGAGGGGAATGCTGTTGAGGGGAGTGAGGTCTTTTCTGATCACTGGATCTGGCTATCTGTTCCTTGGGATGTTAAGGCGTCTCCAAACTCCGTTGACATCCCTCTGCTGGAGCTGGTCTTCCATCATTCTTCTGTGATTCCCTCCCCCACTGAATCTTTCTGCACAGTTCCCTCTACGCTGCCTTAAGCTCCTCCTCTGTGCCTCACTTAAAAAGCATTCCTTCTCTAATTCAGGAGAGCCTATATCTGGGGGCTAATCCAGCGCTTGTTTATAAAAAAGCATAGCAGAGACCTGATGGGCACAGTGTTTGCCACACAGGAGTTCACTGCATGTAGTCAGTAATGTATTGTGTGAAACTGTAAATGTCTTACCATCGAGAGTCGCTACAAACGTTAACAGTCTCCTCAGAACATTTCCTCACAATGCAGGTCACAGATGGTTACCTTTTTAGAAAAGGTTTATAAACATGCAGGGCATGACCCAGGTTAAAATCGGCTTTTCCCACAGTGTTAAGGAGTGATGAATTATACGCATTCGTGGTATTTACATAGAATAAGTCTGGTGTTTAATGGTCTCTCGTGTGGCATGAGAGCATTCAACAAATTCAAAACGTTAATTAACAGGGTTAGGGTTAGGACTCTCCTGCCTAGCCCTAACCCTTATTTTGGGTTCATCAGTAGGGTTATGTGCATTTGTTAAGTATATAGTACATTACCAAAAATGTAATTATATGCGTTTACGAAAGACTACCATAATCAGTCCCTGATCTTTCTGTCGGAAGTCTGCACGAAATAAGAATCTGCTTGTAATGATATGCATTTCTGATAATTAAAAATATTTGCAGTTGGTGACTTAAGGTATAGTGTAATGAAGTAAAGCCTCTCCAAGGCCGACATCACATTTAGAAATCAAACAATATGAGCCAAAAATGAAAACTGGTCTTTCTGATCTGTGTGTCACCAATTCAGTGCTATTTTTTCTTTTCTTTTCAGTCAACACTCTGAATTGCCATTTTGCAGAGACTGCAACTTGTTGTACTGAAAATGTTCTTACAGTATACAAATTTATATTTTGTCTTATAAAAAATACACATAAAAATAAAACATGCGGTGAGACAAAAGTCCATGAAATCCCCAAGCCCCTGGCATTGTCTAGGCAAGCCTGTCCAACACAGCAACTTTAGTTAACGGCAACAAGAATACATCCAGTTCCCTGTCTGTGATTCAGCCACAGTCTGTTGATTGGTTGGCAGTCATCTGATTGGTATTGGGCTTGCCAAACAGAGTACAAAAAACACAGAGTGCCGACATGCCTTAAGGATGGGATCATTCTCCCACATAATCAACATGGCACTGGTTACCATTTCCCACTCCAATAGGCGTTGCATCCACTCTTTGTTCTGTCCGTTATTATTGTCCACAAATAATTAATTCTGGCTTTGCCTGACGAAGTCGCTTAGGCGAACCCCCTTTATCCAGGTGCTCCCACCTGACTCCTTTCCTAGGCATGGTGATCCTGGTTGTTCACCAGGCTACTTGTACCCATATTTCCCAAGTTTGTGTTTACAGTTGTCTTAGATATGTGGCCACCTTACCTGGTCTAAATTTGCACCATGAGTACTGGTGTGTGGATTGAGAAGGGTCTTTTTAGTGCTCTTTTCACTTTCAGAATTTCACTACAGCTGATCAAGACCACACGCGAGTCATATGTAGAAAATTCAAAACCATTAGCTGTTGATTTTCAACATGTAACATGTAGCTTTCCCCACTGAATTCTATATCAGTAGGTGACTGTTTATTTTGCAATTACACAATGTTATTGCAACGGCCAGTCAACACAATAGAAATTATGATTTCAGCCTCATTGTCACTATGGATATATCATGTCACTTTCTACAC
The DNA here is from genome assembly GCA_900312935.1 of Carapus acus. NCBI lineage: Eukaryota > Metazoa > Chordata > Actinopteri > Ophidiiformes > Carapidae > Carapus > Carapus acus. The sequence goes on from OMPJ01009925.1 coordinate 10,659, forward strand.
AGCAGATGTGATATTTATCGTTGCACTCCACTGAATTCCATTGCAATTGTGGCTCGAACTACCAAAGTCAGATGTATAACTACCAAAACAAATGTTGACCCAGCGATTATTTTTCCTTATTGGTCAGCCACAACAAATTCCTGCTGGACAGAATAAAACCCCTTTGCCAAAGTTAATTAATAATCACACTTTGAAATACAGTAACTTTGATGGTCACAGTGTCAGTGGTCTTCATTGAAAGAGTCAACATGAAACGGGCCGGCAGAATGATCATTTATTTTTTCTTTTTATTTTTCACACTTCAGAGAGCACAGAAATGTTACAGAGAGATGTCTGATTCTACATGGAGAGAAAGGAACAACCTCTACAGCATATCAACAGACAGCGGCTATAGATGGGTGGCACATCTTAACAGGAAACATACTGCCACAGAGATGGCACATTGTCATAGGAAAAGACAAAGGACCTTTGCAAAGCTCAATTAAAACAGTGGCAACATAAAGCAGAGGAAATGAAGAACTTAAAAATAATAATTGGGCACCTTCTAAGATTAGGCTAAGATTGGGTGCTGAGGTAGACGAAAACTATAATAATTCAACTCATTATGAAAACACTATTATCTTAATACAGAGCAACTTGAGTGGCATTTGTGCTGGCACAATAACAGAGGAGTGTAGTAGCACAAAAAGCCAGGTAAAGACACAGAAAACTTTTGTTACGCTTGGTCCGGCATGGTGATTGGTCCTCAGTGCTAATATAAAAAAATACAATGTCTTAGTGCTTTGTTATTGAAAACAGTTTGAGTCTGGATCTCAGTGTCACATGCATTGCAACATTGCATGAAATGGCTACTGCTATAGAAACACCACAACAAAGCACAGAGTACCATCTCCAGGGATGCCATGATTCAAAAGACACTGGAGAGTACTTTTAACAACGAAAAAAATCAGAAGGGTGGGACCCCTTCAATCGTACCTCCCAAATGGAGGTTTTCTCTTCTTTCTGTCATGATCTGTATAAAGTTTTGGCAGAAAGCCTGTTGCTGCCAAAAAAAGTAAGGAAAATACATTAAATCAAATGACAGACACTGTGACAATTCAGGTTGAGACAAAAAACACATACCAAGCACTGTTTGAACTATAGATTTTTGTTATGTATAAACTTTAAATTGGATGAATATTTCTTTGCATTATGACATCCCTAGTGTGCTAACAACAATTTAATTTTATAGGACATTTTTCTTAAACAACTTCCATTTTAGGCACAAAGATACAGAAACATTAGAGGAACACAGAGGGAAGAACTATATCAGTTCTAAGTGTGTACATAATGTATTTTCCAACAGAGAAAAGAGGCATTGAACATCAGTTAATTTTGCCTCTGATCTGATTAGTGCATTTTTCCACTAACACAAGCACGTGCATATGTGCACAATTGCGCACACACACACACAAACACACAGACACATAAACACACACACACACACACACAGACGCACGCACGCAAGTAGAAAACTGGCAAAGTTAATGTCACTGACAAGGTGTTGCACTATGGTGAAAGAGTGAACCATGAGCAGATCTATTTATAGTTGACGAGTATTACATGAGGGGTAAAGGCCCCTGAGCTCACAGTGTTTGAGAGTGAAATGGCAAGACACCATGGAACCTGCCATCCTTTCCTTTTTTCAAGTACAAGAAATAAAACAATCAACAAATCGACAGTCAAGTTTGAAACATTGATTGAAACATTGTGAATGACAAAATGTAATTGGTCACTCGGACAGATTTGTCTGCCATCCCACAGTTTTTTACTTTGACACATACACACAAACTTGTAAAATTTGTGGCAGATAGATTTAGTCCTTCACCTACAATGCAATTGACATCCAGAGAGCAACAATTATTTTTACATGACATATTTTTTGTCCACCAATATCAAGGAGGAGCAAGGCCGAAATGATTCACACCCAACGAGCAAAATAAATCAATAAAAAAGAATTGGAAATAGTCCTGCTTTACCTCCACAAATGAAAAATGATTTACACTGGATACAAAAATATCACAATTTCTATATATCAAATTGCCTCTATTGGCTCTTGATGCGGGACATCTATTTTCTCTGCAGAGAAATACTAGTTTTGAGTCTTTTCTCTTTTCAATTACCCCTTGCAGTTCCAATTGTCCAACGCATTCTGCATCACTGCAAATATGAGCTGTCCCAGGAGGTTCAAACGTGTGATGAACCTTCATTTTTCACATTAGAAAACTTCAATACTATTCACATATGTTCAAGTTTCAATTCTTGTTTCAGACCCTCGCAGAGCATTTTCTCTTGCTTCTGCATCCCTCCCTCTCATTGCTTAAGGCTTCAGAATTGCTTTTTCCCTGTGTTGGATACAGGGACTGAATACAAAAGATCAATGTATGCCTCTCATCTCATCTCAAATTCTCCATCTGTTAGTTCTTACGATGCAAGATGGATTACAAAGGAGCATTAAAAAAAGCACAAAATGATGAAGCAAAAACGAAACAATGCAAAATACCGACACAAAAGTTGAACGATAGAAAACAACTTAGAGGTAGCTTGTATAACAAATAACCAAACCTTTCAGCTCTTTAACAAGCATGGTTTAGAATAACTGGTTTGGAAACAAGTAATGCACAAAGAAATATTCAGACAAACCAACAAAAACACAGTGGCACTTAATTTTCTCCTTACAAGTCACGTAATCATGTGCAGTGCACATACACTCAACAAAAAAAAGCATACAAATGAACCAAAAAGAAATTTGAAATATACACACAACATGAGGTCACAAAACCAAGGTAATTCAAGTAATATAAGTCTGACATCAAGAAACAGGAGACGAAAGCACGGCCGAAAAACAACACAGTGGTACCTCAGTTATCATACTGGATCCCTCACACGATTGTTGAGCTTCGTCATGTCCAGCCTATGATTTCCCTCTTCTGTGCAGACATGTTATGATCTACCATCACAGTGACATATGGTCAGGTTCAGAATGCCTTTGAAGAAAAATAAACACCTGCTGCTTGCATGTATGGCCAGGTTTATACTAAAGGTTACACATTAACTGCATATACACCTAATACATTGACAATGGGAGTGTGGTTACTTGCCAACTTGATATCAGATTGAATTTAATTTTCAATCCAACGCTGAGCTTTACATTGGAAGAGCTCAAATATGAATTGACTCTGCCAATAATAAGAGATGAAAGGAGTAACAGAATCAGAATAAGAATTCTTAACATTGTGCTTTAAATGTTACTGCTTTGACCATTTATGTGACTGTTGCATTACAAAAATATGTTACTTCAATTCTTGACATCGTGCACTATCCGGTGCTTACAGAAAACACAGCTTTTGTTTTGCACAATTAAGGACAGAATTACACAAGAGTTAAACTCTGGTATAAACCAGGCCACATCTGTGAAACATACCGAATTGGTGAAATGTGAAAGCAATGCCAATCTGATGAAACTATCAATGAGATGTGGGACGGTGCTCTTCATGAATTTGGCCACGTTGACCATTTCTTTTTATCACATATTAAGGCTGCACAGCTTTGAATATAGTCAGTTTTACACTAAAATCAGGGTTGATTTGACCAGCCAGTTGACTGAAATATGCAATGCTTAAAGCTTGGACTGCAGCTCTTTGTGGTCCAGATTTTAACAGACTGTTTAGTTTTGTGACGATCGAGTAAGGATGCTTCTACGACAATGTTCCAGACATATTCCAGACAGTCCAAGTCTGAAATATCCCCCTATCAAAAAGTGGTTTGCAGCAGGGATGAGCTGAGCTGTGTCAACAAAACCTCAAAAGTTGTCTTGTCAAAAAGATGACAAAACGTAAGTGTGTATATAAGTGCTGTTCAGCACAATTTCCAGCCAAGGTGTAAGGTCTATTTGAATAATGACAATGTAAATCTTTACTGGCTCACCACCTTTGGACCACCTGTGACCGTGAAGTGCTATAAAGCAATAACCAGGCTTCATATGAATTAAAACTTAGTGGTCTGTTGGAAAATTGTGCTCACAATTACAGTTTTTCTTCACAAAGGGTTGCACGGGCTCAGAGGAGGCAATGAAAAAAGTAGCATCTATTGATTTTTCAATCATACTTTTCAGAAACATTAGCAAACTTTACTTGAGGTTTGAAGGGGGTGATGACAAAAGATATTTGAGTGCTAGAGATTCCACTTTTATGAGAATTAAAGGACAGATTTGAATTTGAATGTAAAATTAAATGATTGAAACCCAAAACTCATTGTTACAGTGTTATCAATTGCTGAGTCAAGCGTTGGGCACGCAACAGCCAGATATTTGTAAACATAGTCGACGGCACTGGAATTTAGACAGAGGGTCATTAAGTTACAAACTTTGCAATAATGTTTCTGGCTTTCTGCATATTCATAAAGAAAAAACCTAACAGTGGGAACTGCGTGTCCTTGTCAATGGGTGCACGTGTGTAAAACACATTATGTGATTCATACCTTCCCATATTGTGTATATTGTACCTTGTGTATCAAGTAAAGTGAGTGGACACACTACCAAGAATAATGGTGCTACAGGTGTTCTGGTTTAGCTGGTAGTGTGTCACTCTGTGTGCAATTATGGATAGCCAACTAGTTAAATGTGCATTAATAATGCCAGCTTGATCAGCTGTTTCTAAGGGAAGAGTGATAGGCTGCATATAGTGTGGCATATTAGAATAAAGCACAGTTATGTTTTTTAGGAATGTGTCCCTGTAGAAAAATATATTTCAGCCATATTGAACAGTCCTCTCATACCATCACTTAAATGTTAAATAAAACAATAGAAAGCAATAAAATGAAAACAAAAAAAACGCTCCTCCTGGCTCTCTGGAGAGAGCCATGTATGGTTTGACAACCACATTAAGGGAAGACCACTTAGAAAACAAGTAGAAGCAGCAATAGCACTTTTCCAACGCAAAATCTGACCCGTGCCATGTTTCAGTTTTTCAGTGCCCTATGACCTAGTTTTGCTATATTGTGTTATGCATAAACAATGTATTCTGTGTCTGCAGTACAATGTGTCTGCAGCAGATTCTCAGAGGCAATCACAATGATACAATTGCGATTATAAGGATAACATGTACAGGAAAGTTATACAAAACGATGTGCACTTACTGCTCAAATGGCAAAAATAAAATAAAAATAAAATAAATGGGAAGAAAAACAAGATTATATTTGGTTTGATAAGGTTGAGGTGTGAAATAGTATTTGAAATAATCCTACTTTTGATGTAAAATTCTACTTCAAAAGTAGGTTAGTTAATACATTACGGTCACTGAAGACAATTTTGTGGTCTTGAGTGCAGGTGCGAGACAAATTTTAGGTAACTCAGCCATCTGAAATGATAACTTAGGTATGATGCATTTGTTACATTTCTGTATTCCTATCTATGTTTGTTACTGGAGCTGGGCAAACCTTAACCAACTTAAACCATTGTCTCGTCTGGGAGGCAAACGCATACAGTATATCTGATGATTTAGATAGTCCTTGAGAATCTGCTTTTCACCACCAATACTGATGGATGGCAGTGTTCAAAAATTCACTTCTTCACAGGTAAGAACTGCAAGAAATGATGCAGCTAAATAACGTGATGAATGTAAGTGAATGACCTGTTAAGCCCAAACGGTAGTATTTGTTTGTGTTCAAGGCTTTCCTCTTGTAAGCGCAGTTTGTCCAATCATTGACACTTTTCCCCATTTGACGTGACCATCTTTGCATGAACTACTAAATAAACCTTCTTTCGAGTCTTAGCCAGCTCCCCTCTCTTGACAACTTCATACCACTTGAAATGCATCCCCTACTACAGCTCCACTTGACTACTTTTGCCCTACGTCTTATCATTTTCAAATCCCATTTATAACTGCAACCCCCATTCTTCTCTCCCAATCTCAGACATAGCAGAGGTAAAGGTAAGTCTTCTCTATACGCCAGTCTGGGGGTATATCTTCCGGTTTGTGGCTCTTCATGTGCTTCTGCATGGCTGACAGGCTTGGGCAATACTCCAAGCAGATGGTGCATTGGTAAGGTGACGCGCCATTGTGGGTGCGCAGGTGTTTGATCATGGCTGAGTAGTCCCTGGATCGCTGGTGGCAAAGCTTGCACTCAAATGGCTTCTCACCTAAAGTAGTGGCGAGGGGTTGAAGAAAACAGCAACATTGATTAATTTTGTAACAGATTACTGCATTGAAATTAACAGCATTAGTCACATTGTGTAGATGAGTATCAATACATTCCTAGACATGAAGAGAAAAGGTGCCCGTGATATCTTGGTCAATGTAAAAACAATTGAAACATGCACACCATATATAATGGCATTTCAACTATTCAGGGTTCCTTTAAACCAGGGGTCACCAACACGGTGCCCGCGGGCGCTAGGTCGCCCGCAATGACCACATGAGGCGCCCGCAGGCGTTCTCTAAAAATAGCACCACTCACCAGTAAGCTGCATCTAAAATTTTATTTTATTCTGTTGCTATTTTTAAAAAAAAAATCACACCGACATTTTAGAATGACAATATCCTAAAATGTGTTCATTATTCATGAGGTTTAGATAAGTTTGGGTGAAGTTTGACCTACTCCAGTTCAATGATCGGTATTGTGCGCAGTGCGAGTGGAGGGAGAGCTAGCGGGGAAGCAGCGAAGATGGGCGCTCAATACAGGTTATAAAGCATGGCAGGAAAATGAAAGAAAACTCATCACTTTCACAACGAAAGGGAGGAGGGGTTCTTTCTTACATCTGTGAAAGAAACCTGCGTGTGTCTCACTTGCAGAGCGACTGTGGTGACGTCACTACAGGCAGAAAAAGCTGGTGAAAAAGTCAATAGAAGTGACCGAAGCCTGGTTTAGCGCTGCGTATTTTCTGATCAAGAGGATGGGGGCGTTTTCAGGCG
>OMPJ01009926.1:0-50171 GCA_900312935.1 Carapus acus
ACCCCTTCAAATACACTGAAATTGCCTGAGTACGTGCTGGCCCTTCAGTAAACTTCCTGTCTGTTCACAGATGGTGCGATAGCAGTGGCATCGTTCCTTGTGCCGTCTATGCAAATGTGAGCTGGATGTTATCTGTTGTTGCTTACTGTACCAATGGGTGTTGGTTAGCACAGGAAATGTCCCGATGTCTCTGTGGAAAACACTGATATGGACATCGCTGACCTATGGGGCGAGGGAAGATTGACCACAAGCTAGCCACTCAAGAGTCCTCTCTTCCCTATCTTGGCCTTGCTGCCTTTTCCTGTTGTGCACGACCTTGTAAACAGTTACGGCCATTTCTCTGCATCAGAAAAGACAGTGACAATGACTGATGCAACACTGTGCAATCTCTTCCGGAGTAGCATGGAATTGTGGCTCAGCGCCCAATTGCAGTCTGTTTGAAGTGGATCGAGCCAGATTGAGTTGTTCTGTTGATGGCCATATGAAGCAATGTGGAGTCTCCTGTTGATGTCCTGGTTGTTGTGTTAGTCACCAAAGGGTTGTGGACAAATCTGCTGACTCACAGAGGGAGTGCCACCTGGTACCTGCCTCCATAATGCATACCAACAGCATGAAGTCTGTGCTTCTGTAATCCAGTTTTGGGTTGAGTTTTTTCTTCTCAAACCATGATTAACAAACTAAGCAGATTATCTGGTTATGTGCAAGAATTTTCATTTTGTTTGTGTGGTTGACATGTGTTTGTCACAATTCTCAACTTTGAAAAGCACCTCTTGGTGTACGTTGTGATTTATAACTGGCCAAATTTGGCCAAGTGCTCAGCTTCACAGAAGAAGCCTCAAAGGGGCAGAACCCGGTTTGCCACATGCATCGATTTTCAACCACCTTTGTGTCTTAATTATACCCATTACGCACTCCCATAACAGACACAATACTCTGGATGTAGTGCACGCTTTCTTGTGCCAAGAGTTGTAATATGTCTACAATCAAAAGCCTCTGGTAACTATTTTGTCTTACCTTTAATTATTCAATCACTACAACTTAGCCGTGGTTATTTTGTGGGTATGTCTCCCACAGTCTTAACCGAAAATGTCTGGGAAATTTACACTACAGTATATCAAGGGACACTTAAAAACACATTGGTTGCATGACACAGTCTGTGAGGGTCTGGTTGTGTGAGGGTTTGCTTCGGGAAGTGGGCTTTGCGAGAACGTCTCCTATCACCGGAGCTTCCTTCAGGCTTAAGAAAAGACTCTAATAAAAGTGTTGAGACAAGCTCAACCTTTGTCCAGAGAATGGACCTCTGTTTACACAGGCATGAATTCCAGCTATAAGTCACTTAGTCTATGTCAACGTGTTTGAGCAGACACATATTCCACATTTTTGCTGTCGTGTTTATGTCAAAGGCTATAAACTTCCAGCTCTTTGTGCTCTTCTTCTCCCACAAAGATGAACGTTAATGGTGCTAACTTGGTGTTTGTCTCAAGAGTGAGGTGATGGATTCTTGCATACTTTAATCGGTTAGTCATCCTTTCTTACCCCTTTCATCTGCCTGTGAGCAGTTGTCTTGTGAGCATGAGATATTTCTTACCTAATGTGAGAAATAAAAAAAGTATAATTGGAATTTGAAATACTGCCATAACAATCTCGGTGTTCAGTTGCTTTGGCAACAGCTGCTTGTTCCTCAATATTCATGCGTGCAATATGTGTGTGACTCATTTCTCTCACAACAATGTTGTGTACCTCTGTAAGCTCGTCATTCAGCGCGTACAAACCACAGAGACCACTCCCGACCCACAACTTGAACGTTTTGGAAACTGTGGCTCATGCTGCACCTGCTTGCAGCTTTTTACCCTTTCCAAATAGCAGTGCTGTCTCTCTGTCATCAGAACATTGAACTTTTTTTTGTATGTTCACAGTTGCGATGTCAATCATTCCACCCAACAGTGTAGTCAAGTTCATAGTAGGAAATGCATCATAACTGTCGTCATCACCAATTGTTTTCTTCTTTTTATGGTGTGATGGTGAATGTCATCCAACCTGCTTGGGAGAAACACTGTCACTAGTTCTAGTCAAGTGAAGCGTACCTCCAGAGGAAACAAGAGAGTGTGCGTCGTGAAGCAGCAGCTTCCCCGAGTTAAAAATATCATGCCTGGCGGATATGTTGTGGGTCTAATCGGGTGCTGGGCCAGCTCAGAGACAGGCCGTTGTGGAGGGAACAGTTTGGAGCTGAACCCTGCATGAAGCCTCTGTATTGTCTGGAGCTTCCTGTGCTCCCTGAGAGGAGGGGGCAGCCACTTTTCACACGCTCCCACTCATATGCTGTATGAACGGCTGTGTACTCTATTGTATGTATAGTTGTGTGTGTGCTCTTCAGCAGTGATTGTGAAGTTTTTAGGATTTTCATTCATTCATTTATTTCACTTTTGAGTGACCTCCTTCACTTGGTATTCATTGCTATAATGGCATGTTCTTGTTCTTTTCCGTACACAGGATATATTTGTGGTCTTTTGCTGTGACACATATGCTAAGCAGTACATGTCTTCATCATTCAGAATCATTCAAAATGTCACTGTAATTTATCAGAGCATTGTGCGCGGTCCTGCTCCTTCTCCAGGGAACGCAAAGTTTTATCTCTAAAGCAGAGCTGACAGCACGTTCACTGTCCTGCCAAGGTCAGCTTCAAAAGATTTAAGCTCTGCAGTTCCACACAGCACAGATAATATTATCCATCTGTCTCTAAGAATACTGTCATATCTGTGGATGCATTAGACTGAATGTAAGATAAGCCAAATGACTGAATGATTTGTGAAATCAATGTAACTTAAACTTGAATCTGGAACAAGATCTGAAGTCCCCACATGTATGACAGTACAGTAGGTTTCAAAGAGTAGCCTCTTGATTTGTGCCTTTGACCTTTGCAGCTTTCACACAAATGTGGATAAATATTTTCACTTCTGAATTGGATCAGTAATTTTGGCTTCCTCACATGCTAGGTGTCTGTAAGATAATTTTTGCCATCATGATTAACCAGCATGCACTAGTTATGTCACAGTTGAGAAATTACATGGAATTAGCTGTATCCAGCCTGAAGTGTTGATCTTGGAATAATAAAGTTCAGAGAAATCCACTTAAGTACAATCAACCAAAATGAGCTCTCTGCTTTATAATGTTTTGGGAACATCTGGAGCATTCCAGTTAGATTTTACTGAATTAAATGTGCATATTCTATTCAAGGATTATGCCCCTCATTGATGTATTTGACCAGTGTAGTGTGGTAACTTTTTTGTGTATTCTTCTCAAAGAAATAAATTCTCCCTCTCTTCGCCTGTCAAATTGCTTGAGCATAGATAACATTTTGTATCAGTTCCACTTAACCAAACGGGGTGCCATGCCATATGGGAAAAACACTAGAGCCTCAGGAAGGTGTTATTGACTTTTTTCAATATAAAAACATCTTGCAATGGTTTATTTTCTGAGTATTTCACCAATAGGCTAATCTGAGCGTGTTTGTTGTGAGGAAAACATGGAGTTGCCATGACAGATTTCACAGATTTGTCAAGTTCGAAATTAATACACTATTGTGGATAATACTGTACATGTGTTTGTGTGCCATGTCTGGAAGGTGAGTGTTTTCTTATTTTGTGTTTAAGCCTCCTCCCAAACAAATGCGCAGTGCCATTCCTTTCGGGATGTAGAGTGATCACAGCCCTCTAAATGCTCCATTGATAACCTAGGTCAACTGAAAGGATGTCCTGTCATTTAGTCACAAATGCCTCCTCAGTGTGCATGGGATGTGAAGAGTTTATGCCAAGGCAATTTGGAAGAACCCAGGGCTTTGAGAGGAAGTGTAGGGGAGCTACCGTTGTCCGATAAACAGAGAGTCCCTCATTATTTTATTGTGCTTTTTATTAGTTTAACTCTGGTTACACACAAGCACAGTATTAACCTATCACACAAACTGACTCAAAGAGTCACAATAGCACTCTGTTTTGACGAAGTATCTGCCGTCAAGCCTATGCATTGTGTAGTGAACAGAAAAGACTGTGAAGTGGACCATTCCAGCCACAGTTGGAGAGGTTCCAGGGATTGTGGGTTTTGAGGGCTTCTTACGCTGAGGTCGTAGCCACTTCAGTCCTCCTCCTTGCTAGATCTTCGAGGTAAAAATGTAGCCACATTGTGGCTGCCCATAGTGTTTATGTTTACACTTGACTTGGGCAGTGCTGCAACCTCACAACATGTGGGCCAACTTTGTCGATCTGCTTTGACCAGATCAAAATTCAGGAGACTAACGTTAGACTAAAATTAGACTAACATCAGACTAACATCTCTCTCACATGAATGTATTCACATCCTTTTTTCGTTGTTGAGTGTGTCTGTTCTGGCAGTTCAAGAACAGCTGTCCATCACAGAAATTCACACTCAGCAGCAAATCCTACAAATGGCTGCCGCTCTTCCTTTGGGCAATTTGAGTTCCATAGAATTACTGGGTAGCCAGTGAGAGTGACTGCACCTGGTGTGTGCCTGTGTGTGTATGAGGCAGAGGCACGCGTGAACAAAGTCAGGAAATGATGTCATCTAAACAGTGTGTGTGTGTCTTAGTTGTCAACGAGACACCTGAGTTTTATATTTAATTCACCAGAGCAGCGTTTGCACTCAAAACTGCTGGATAGGAATGTAATGTGCAATCCTATGGAGAGTTGTTGTTATTTTTTGGATCTCTATTGTGTCGTTAAGTTATGTAAAATATTGGTTCTCCAGCGGTGCAGCTCTTTGGTCTCGGTTGTCCACTTTTTTTTTCCATTGCTTTGTTCCTCACATGCTTGTATAGTTTTTCTCTGAGCACTCAGCTGCTAACTCTCTCTTCAGTTTGATTTTTCTCTACATCCCCCACCCTGCAGCAGTACACACGCTGTATTCAAGTCTAAGACTCACAATGTGTCATGCAAGCAGTTAGTCCCCCCTCCCATTTTATTTCCCTCCTCTTTCCTTCTCTCTTCTGCCGCTCCCCAAGCCCCCCTCCTCAGAATGTTTGGATAGATCTAAATGGTGTGATTGTGACTGCTCTGCCGGCCGTCTGCCTCTCAGCGTCTTTGGAAAGTCTGACGTGAGCAAAGGGAGAGGAAGAAGGGAAAAGGGAGAGAGCAAGAGAGGAAAGTTCTTCTGAACAACAAGGCATGGCTGCCCTCCAGAGAGCAGAGTCTAGCATCAGGAGTCGGTCTGTAGTCTGTCCTTTATTCTCCCACCTCGGCCTATCTGTTATCCTTTCTTTGTATCAGTCTCCCACACAATCTTTGGCTGGCTATTCCCATTAGAAAACCTTCATCTCCTCCTTACTGTCTCAGTTACTGCGCCAGAATGGGCCCTCCTCTTTCTCTTTCTCCCTCTCAACCTGGTCTTCTCCGCCCTAACCTGTTCTCTTTTTCTATTTGAAGGGGCTGGGTCACTGGAGAGACAAAACCTCCAAATCTAGGCCTCTCATTTACCTTGGTGGTGTCATGTTGCATTTGAGGCGCTTCATCGCGGTGTCGCGTATCGGTGCATTCAAAGAGCCGGGGTTTAAGAATGTGGGTCATTTGAAGTAGAGGCACTAAAGTGTGTTGTTTGCCAATGAATGGGGCCTTCTCACATTGACATGGTGAAAAGCGTGTGAATAAACACCAGCACCTGGGGGCCACGCTAAAGTGTTCGGCTGTATTCTTCTCGGTACCCCACCTATACAAGCCTGTTATTATCTAGCACATGAATGGATTTCGGGAATTACATTTGATATGGGCAAAGCATTGGGCTCTGCTTAGATACCTTATCAAACCCTCCCAGTGAAACAAGTCCACAGCACAGGAAACTAATTGTTTTAAACTGTCCTTAATTCTGTCCCCTAATAAAAAAAAACAGTTCATGGAATAATTAGATTAGGTGTGTGTGTGTGTGTGTGTGTGTGTGTGTGTGTGTGTGTGTTGTGTGTGTTGCGTGTTGTGTTGTGTGTGTCTTGTGGTGCTGCTGTATCCTGCACACACACAGGGTTGTTTTTCCTGTATTTCTGACCGTCTGGATGGGCTCTCTTAATTGCTTTCCCACAGCAGATGTTCAGATCAGATGGTTTGAATTAAGGCAGAAATTGCCCGCACAAGGTTTCCTATGAAGATCGACTTTCCTCAGCTGTCCTTCCTCTAATGTCTTCAAGAGTGCAAATCTTTGTGCGTTGTATTGAAATGAGCATTGCCAACCTTTCCCCCTCTCCTCCATCCCTCTTTTGTATGCCCCAACTCTGTAATGCAGGTGCTGCTGTTAGCTTGGCTGGTTTGTGAGGCAGTAGACGTCAGTCCAGCATCTCAGTGGTCCAGTGAGGATTACAGAAACATCACCTTGCGACGGCACAGGTCATGCGTGGAGAATGAACAGTACCTCCACCAAGGGTTCTGCTGTCTCAATTGTCTGGCCGGTAAGAACAATTGTCACGTCAGCTCCAACATAAACGAAACATTTGTCTGCTTCGAGACCGTGTGAAATGGCCTGTTGGACCCGAGCTAAATATAATAAAATCTGTCAACTTGTAGCATTGTGTTGCATATCCTGCACAATCACAGAAACCCAGAGCGTAAGATTTGAATGCCATTTTTTTGTGAGAGAGAGAGGAAAAAAAGATACTCACAGTTAAAGCCATATGCTTAATAGTATAACAAGACAGTTTTTGCGAAGTAAAAAAACATGATGCCTTCATGGAAAAACTGCATGGTAGCCACGAAAGCTAGGCGGCAAATCCCATCTAGTGGATCAGAGGAAAGTACAAAACTTACTGGAAATTGCGAGATATGATTAAGTGAATATTGGATTTAAGGTGGATGTGATCCACCAGCAATCAGCAATTTGGATTTCACAATGATCTTGGATCTTAATTGAATGAGGGAACAAAATTTTCTATTAGTCATTGGTAGCAGTAGTTGCTCTCAGAACTATTGCTTTGAGTGTCAGAGGAGACTACAAAGCAAAACATACTTCATTTTGCTCTGCCAGAAAGAACAATGAATCAACTGGAAACCGATTAACAGATTACTCAGAGTATCAGTTTGCTCGTGGCACAGGCGTTGCAGATAATTCCTCCACTCTTTGATCCCTTTTTCCCTCTTCAGCTCCTCTGCTCTCTTAATCAAACTATTAGGAGAGTTTAGCATCTGCCACTATCAATGCATACTGCCTAATTTTTTATGTAGACCGGGATTCCTCATACTTTTATTTCATTTTTTTTTCTATATTTATCTGAGACTAGATAACTTCCCCAGCCAGCAACACCGACTGCAGGGCAGTTTTTCAAAGTGAATGAGTAGAAGCTCATTTGAAAACATCTTAGACTTAATTTAACATGTCTCTCTCATATATTTTTTTCCCACATGTGCATTTTATCAATTGTGAAAATGCATGTTTATGGCATGCAAGCGAAAATAAGCACAATTTACATGTAATACGTGAGGTCCAAAGCCTGCCCTTGAGAGTATGATTTCCTGTCACATTGTGTTTGTTCCGTGATTATTATAAGTCTTATTAGGCCTGATCCAGCATTTGACCTGTTGCTCTCTCATCAGGGTCCTATGTGCAGAAGGCCTGTGAAAGAGACCAGGAAAGGGGCTCGTGTCTCCCCTGTGAGCCCGGTCAAACCTACACTGAACACTCCAATGGAATGAATCGCTGTTTACCCTGTACTCACTGTCGTTCAGGTATTGTACAACAAATTCACATCCATGTCCTTGATAACTTTGAGATGCTCTTTTAACAACTTACTTACTTGAACAACTTCATCCCAACTAATGCACAAGTTGTTTTTGACTTTCGTTACATGACATAGTAACTAAGTAAATCACTCGGGTGCAGTGACGAATTCAGCGTACGGTAAGAACGATAAAAGTGTGTTTCATCAAAAGACACAAAGAAGAAGTTTCAACTCTGACACAATTGATAAACAAAATGAAGACCTATTGGTTGCCCCCAGTCATAAAAGAAATCCTGAATCATGAAACAAAATCCATGTCAACATGCTTAAGTAGATTGATTTGTCATCTAGAAACATGTCACTCAGAGTTGATTATAACTTGTTTTGAAATTGATTTTGTATGCGTGACTATTGGAGTAATGACTCTATTATTGATTTAATATGACCATATGCAGTACTGTTAGATGATCAGACAGCTTTTGCGTCATGTAAGCATGTTAACATAAACATAAACTTCGCGACCCACGTTTGTTATGCCCGTTAAGCAGAGAAGCGCAAAGCTCAACCAGGAAGAACAACAGTTCACTCAAAAGGTAGTGATAGGCCCAGATGGAAGAAAAAAGGGATTCTCTTTTACATCTGTTCTAATCCAGGACCTTTCATTCTGAATTTGGACTTTCAACTTTCCTATACCGGGGTTTGTCTGAGATATTGTTGAGGAAAGTCAATACCTTTTTGTTTGCCTGCCTTTCAAACCCACTCATGAAAATCTGATCTTATGATGTTACATGGAGTGTAGGGCGTGTCTTTTTTGTCGTTTTGTTTCGTCTTCTGAATGCGAGTGTTTTAGCCGTCTCAGGAGATTTGCCTGTGTCTCTGTCCTACCTGGCTGCACTGGGTGTGGCTGTTTTTTATTGTCCTCCACACTGGGTGTCTTTGTGCCCAATGAAAGGCCTCGGCCACAGAGAAGAGACTACTATTACACGGGATATGTTTTGTGTGCATTCATTGCAGCATTAAAAGAAGAACTCTGTGTGTTTTGCACTAGTTTAAACTTATTGGCAGGTTTTCATACTGCACTGTACAGACCTAAGGAACAAAATATTATGTTTCAAAAGGGCACGTTGCCTCACTTAACAGTATTTGTCGCAACACCTGTTGGAAAAAAAATCCCTTCACATTTTCAAAGCCACAGCCCATTTCTATTCACTCAAAACCCTGGACACGCGTATAACAAAAACTAAAAAGGAAGCGTTTCATTGTCCAATCTGTGTTTTTCCTTGAGCACAGATGCAGGAAGTCTATAGGGTGGCACTGCCAACAATGTGTAAAATGACTTGGCTACTTGAAAACTATCAGAGAGGGGAACTTAACATGCAATATATACAGTATATACACAGTTGTCTGTATGGCCGTACCATTGTCCTTGTACAGAGACAAGCTTTTTGATGAACGAAGCCTCTCAAGACTGCTTGCTACACACTGAAATCTTAAAAATTCACGTTATACAAATTCCGTTGAACAGGCCTCACCACCTCATAATTGCAGTTAAACAGTGCAGATTGTCCGAGGTATACTGCGTTACACTGAATGTTGCTATATGATAAATATCACAGCTCAGGCAGACATTGTGTCACACTCCAGTGGCCTCTGTGAAAAGGAGGCTGAAAATGAACTAGTTATTGTGCAACTATTTATAGACACTGCAGTACTTGACACTTGAGGCATATCTATATATCTCATTTTGTGAGAAGGAACAACTCTCTTTTTGTATTTTGTTTTCAGCTGGCTCAGTGTTTTCAACATAAAATGTACTCAGATAGCGCAACTTAGTTGCCATCTGTGTGAAACATGTTGGCCCTCTATCTGATAATGTCTTGTCCTTTTGGTCTTGTCCTGGTATTACCTTCTAGCCAGCTCATTGTTCTGCACATCCTAGCTACTCACAAAAACATATTATTATTATCTAATGTGTTCAATGCAAACAGATTATTTGCGGCCATTTTCACTCGTGTCAGTGTGATCAAAAATGGTGGACTTCTGATGTCAGGTTAAGGTTTTTTGATTGCAGCTATTTGTTAGGGTGGCAATTATGGCCATGTTCACACCACAATAACCATAGCAACACCTTTTGGAGGAAATGGCTGGATTCGGTTCAAAGCTAGCAGGTTCACCAAAGCGCAGGATGGATCTGTTTGTCAGTTCTATTAACATACAACAAGGCATTTAATGTATTACTTGATCTTTGACCGATGAGTGCTGTGTGCACAAGGCTGGCTGAGTAAACTCCACCTTTGATTATAGTCATTTGCTGTGGCTTTATATGAGCGTGTCAAAGGTTGGCATGTCTGAGCAAACAGGCTGCATGTTTGTAAATGGCTTACCGAGGCATCTTTTCTGAGCAAATCTAAAGGCTAAAACTGAGAATATTACCAGCATCACCCACACAACCTTACTTTGGATCACATTTGCCAAGCGTTCTGAAATTGTGTCTAAATTTAATGTATCAATTTTGTCCATTTCTGATTAGGTCTATGAAGGGCCAAGTAATTGTAGTTCTAACCATTTACCCATTATTTGATTAATTTGAAGTGATTTTGCTGCTGACGTAACTGGTGCCTTATACCGTACATAGTTTCACCTCCCCCTACTCCTAGGTTTCCTAAATATTTTTTTTTATTTCTGACATCCACAGATGAGATTGAAACAGCATCCTGCTCCACAACAGCAGACACCCGGTGCCAGTGTAAACCAGGTACATTCTGTGTGCCAGATCAAGCCTGTGAGGTCTGCAAACGTTGCGCCAAGTGAGTATTCCATTCTGCACTGATCACCTCATAACACAATTCCAAACATTTATCACAGGGGATTCTCACAGAGCTTCTCCACAAGCTTCAAGGTTTAATGGCTGCAACTTGAAATGTGGAGATTTTCCTCTGTTTTGTATCATAACAATATATTACTCCTGTGTCTTACCAGATGTAAATCAGGAGAGGAGGAGGTGAAGAAGTGCACCCCCTTCTCTAACACAGTGTGCCGAAAGAGGGACGTTTTCCCCACTGAGACCTCTGCCATCCCTCCCACACCCAGTTCTACTTCTCTGACATCAATTGGTAATGCACGACAACATGTCTGCCGTTCGCCGCGAGTAGCCGTGAGATCAACTTGATTCTCAAGGTAATAATTTCTTTCAGTGATCCCTGTTTGCATCATGCTGATCATTGTCATCAGCCTCCTCGGGGGGGCACTGTGGTGGTTCAAGAGGCACTCATGTGAAAGACCTTGTGAGTAATCTGGATTTACTGTGTCTCTTGATTGTACTTTTGCGAAATGTTTTCCTAATGCTATTTGTCGGTTGTCTTAACAGGTTCAAAGAGCTATTGTGACTCCAGTGAAATTGTGAAGATTCCTATTGTAAGTGTGTCATGTTTGTGCGTGATCCCTTTCATGCTTCCCAGCTTTTGAAGGCTATAATTACAATTTCATCTGGCCTGTTTACTCTAAAATCTTGTTGATGGCAGTCACACTTATGTCACCGTTTCCCCCCTGTCCTCCTCCCATTGTCTGATCAGGATGAGAGCGCCCCCACCGCAGAGGAAAGGCAGAATAATCAGAATGCTGGTCTTGAGGGGGAGGAAAACCGCCCCGAGTCACGTCCACTGCTACAAGAGACCCAGGGGGGGATTACCAAGGCTTCACCCCCCATCGAGGACGAGGACAGAGGACTTGGAGACAGTTTACCCAACACCACCAGCTCGTCTCAAACAAGCCTGTCTGCCCTGCCCACAGCAGCTTCCTCTGGCAGCTCGCCACACCAGAGCCCTGCTGCCATCAGACTGCAGCCTGCAGCCATGGTGAGCCAAACTGGAGGAAGAGAGGTGAAGAATTTGGAGGGAGGGAGGAAGGCAGATGAAAATATTCTGAATGAGTCACACCAGAAAAGTCTCATTTGTTTCATTCATAGCTGTTATATTTTTTTCACATTCTGTTGGGCTTTTTTTTTAAATTTTGCTGTTGTGTTACAGGAGGACCCTCTGCAGCATCGATTAGTGCCACTACAAGGTAAACAAGAGGCTTTTTCTTAACCTTACTAACATTTTCACTCCCTCCAGTAAGTTTTTTTACGTGTGACATTTTTGCCTGCCAACTATGCTGCTGTAGTCCACGTCAGTGCAGTGGGAGGTTCAGCCAATGAAAACTCCCCAAGAACTCATTTTATCTTCCCCATCGATTATTAATCTTATGACCGTCAGGGTACATCTCAGCCCGTAGGGGGACCACACTGCCCTAGTTAGTTTAAGTTGCATTGTTTTGGGTTTCCTTGCTTTCCTTGAGAACATGACGAAAACAAGAAGGGCACGGCGAGCCAATCTTTAAGGGAGATGTGGGACATATTGTCATCCTGTTTGCATGCGTGTGTGCGTGAGAAACATCCTCTCCAGTCTAGGTTTCACAACCTTTGTCTTCATTGTCTTTCTCACAAGGGTCAGAAAAGTCCTTAAAGAAGAGCTTTGATTTGTTCGATGAGTGCCTAGACGTGCGGATCCACAACAAGTTCTTCAGATTGATTGGAGTCAGTGACAATCATATCCGGATTGCTGAGAACCTGCCCCCTGGTGACAAAGTGTATGAACTGCTGAAGAACTGGATGCAGAGGCAGGGACTGAAAGCCGACATCAACGACCTGTTAGACACTTTGCTGAGTATGGACCAGCGACGCTCGGCAGAAAACATAGCCTCTGCTGCACTGCAGAGGGGCTACTACAAGCACATGGACACGCCCTGAATGCCACGGGACGCTGCCAATGAAGAGATAAAGTAAACACAAAGAAAACGAAAAGCACACAGACGCTTTGCTGACATTGTCTCAAAAACAGGCTTACCTCTTTTTGGCTGGACAAGCCGTGAATTTTAAAGCCAGTAGTTTTAAAAAGAAAAATGAAACACAAAAAGAGGACGGAGGGGCTGAATCAACCTGTGCCCTGAGGATGTCAACAGCATGCCAGGCGCTGAAGTGTAATCGTTTTGACATCAAAACGACGGCTATGCAATCACAAGCGACAAGTCACAAGGAGGCATAGACTTCCTTTGGCAGAAGTGGTTGCACGTTTGCTGGCGTCGGTACAGCGAAACGCAGCCAAAAGCTTTGAAGCGTCCTGGTGTGTGTCACTCTCCTGGTCTTCAAACCAGAGCTTTGAGCACAGCACGTATGCCACCACACCCACCAGGGACGAGGATATACACTGGTTTGTAGGAGAGACAATATTTCACGCCATGTCTCCATCATGCACTGACTCCTGGCACATGTAGGATTTCTAACTACAGTTATGCTACACTCTATGCTTCGTACATCTAGACAGTGGAGCCAAACACTATCAAATGCTCGGAAAGAACTGTCTCCTTGAAATGACAAGCCTTAGTAACCATGAGCATTATATCTGCACTGCCATTTAATGTTCAGAATTTATTTTGGCATCAATCCTAATCATTTTGATTTTTCATAGATGTTACAAGTGTGTCGCACGATTTTTGTTTTGGTTTCTTGTTTTTTGCAATCAGGCATATTAGTGATTAAGTCATGTTTCATTTTCTTTTTTTTTTTTGTTAATGTTCAGTGTTAATAGTTGCATAACCTTGCATAAGGAATTTCACATTTCCGTAGGAATATCTGTTAATAGTTTGGTGGAGCAACGGACGGCATCCAAGGTCATTTTATTTATTGACATATTTATTTTACAAGTAATAATTGCCATTATTTATACCATCCCTGGAGCAAAAACAAACTGTTTTGTTTTTGTGTGTAGCGACAGGGTGGAGTGACCGAGATCAAATTGGAAGGCGTAGCGTTCCGTTAATCCTGTTCCTGCCTGCTCCATTGCGATATGTCCAATGCCGTCAACGTGACATGTGCCAAGTCAGCATCATAAGCATCCTCTGTGACCATATCCGCAGTAGTGTAGGAGATGATAAAAACAGTGAAGCTGATTTAATTAAGGAGGAGTGTCAATGAGCGATATTCACGCTATTCAGGCTGTGGGAACAACTACCTAAAGACTCCAGTCGTTGTAAAGGGCTGTGTTTGCCCTCACTGTATAAACTCTCCTTACATTTACACTGATTGAAAGTGCTTCAGTGCTTTGAGGATTGACTCAAGCAGATACTTAGTGGTGTTGTGCCGGGATGTCACAAAGGTCAGTTTCGCTAAGTAAATATGATTGGGATCGGACATGGAGTCACCAATCGGTTGAGTTTAAAATGATTGACTGCGTAGGCCCATATATTGGTGTCGAAAAGAGGTGCAGGTACGGATAGTTTTGTCTTGGATCAGCTCAGACAAGATGAAGGAAATTTCTTTTCTGGATTAAGAAAGTTCAATATATTTCCCAAATTCCACTCTTTGTACATACATTTCCAGAGAACATACGCGCCGCATAAAGTATATTTGTATATACGCAGCTCTAGTAACAAATCAAATCCACATAGTGAGTTTTATGGAGTGCAGCGGACACGCCAGACTCTGTGGCCTTGCCCACTCTTCTGCAGTCTCTTGTACATAGAGGAGATAAACTATATTTTGCGAAAGTGATGCAACAGTGCCGGCACTGCCATCTATTGACAGACATTGAAGCTACAGCCTGCATCAATTTCCAGGAACCGTAATTTTCTGTTTGCATAACATTTTCTTATAGGTCTAGCAAATGTGTCTGAGAAGTGCCTTCTTTGCAAGCTGTTGGCGGCTTTTCCTCTTATGAAGTAGTGGAACCAGCAAATAGGCTTCAGTGCATGTTTTGTCACTCTTCCGTAATGTTTTTGGAGATTCTTCTTTTCTGTTCGTAGTTTCTACTCTTACATATCTCAAAGCAAGCCCCACACGTGTTGATCAAGTGGCCTCTTTGACTTCATGTAGAACAAAAGCAGCTCTCTGCCTACCAAAAGCCATTCATTTCTTGTTTGCTGTCATGGATTTCAGATATAAATGGTGCAAGTACACCAAAAAAAATGCTTTGTCAATTTTAAATAAATGTTTTGTACAGATATTTAGTATGTGTGTTGTTTGTGTTATTTCTGTGTTGAATTGAGAAACTTGTCAGCTTCACCATTGTGACATTTCTCTACATTTGCGTATGCTTAGGTGCTATGTTGTTCAAAATGAATGAGGTAAACATTGTGAATGCTCAGATTGGACTCAATACGATACTGAGGAAGTAAACCAAACCTTGTGTATCTGAAGATTCAGCATTTATTGTTGGATACATAGCAACAAACAGCAACAGCAGTGGACAGATTTTACATCTTAACTCTTAACAAAGTAATCAGGTGAAACTTGAAACAGTTTTTGCTCTATTGCATCCCAACAGAACAAGACATAATGTCGCGGGAGTCATTATGCTTCATTCAAAGCCGCTCTTACATGGAGGCACTCATACAGTGTCAAGACTGTTTGAGAAAGGTGAAGCTAATTTATGAATGCATATGTCTAAATTTCCCTCGTTTACACACCAATATGATGCTTTGCAATACAGTTCCAGTCTGTACTGGTATTCTGGCCTGCGTTAAGTACCGGTATTTACTGCCTGCTAGTGTGAAGGGACACATTGCTGCATTAAGACCAGCTTGCACTGGGGTGGGCAAATTTGTTGTTTTTGGAAAATCTTCACATATTATACAAGAAACTGCAAAGAACAACAATATCCTGTGTACGGTTATCCTCTATCGCATTCATGGTCTTGGCTTTATTCATTTCACCTGGACACTTTGCAAAGATGAATCTTCGTTTTGGTGAAGGAGTTGAAAGTAATAACTAGTCAATCATTTGTCAACAAATGGCGATTAAGTACCAGTCATTTTCTTAAATCTGTGCCAATTAAGAGATCAGCATGTTGTTATTTTGTTAACACTGATTTGTGAAACAACAGAGGAAATGACATGAGAGATGAAATGACGACAAAAGACAACTTAACATCCTGTGAGAAATTGTTGTGATAAATTATGTGTGCGCGTGCGCGCTCTTCTCCCTACAGCCCTGTTTTTTAACTTCGCAATATCAAATTTGATATTTTGGTGTTTAGGTTGAGTCCCATCCATCATTCACTGTCATTAGCTCCAGTACAGAGTGTGCAGGGGTTTTGGTATTAATACCGAAACTCATTTTCACAGAGACTTAACGAGATCACAGATGTAATGGAGGAGACTTCCAAAAAGCCTGCCCTCCTCATCGAAAGATTATAACTTCAGTGTCCCTCTCTTTGGCCAATTTATCTTCTCTTGTTTTCCTCATTAAGTTTAACACTCTTTGGATTCCTGATTACCCCATCAAAAAAGTAGAAATGATCATTCTCTTCCTCCTTCCTCTTTCGCCCCCTTGCATTGTCGCCGATATTTTTGCCATCCTTACCTCTGTTTGACACAACAGAATTTGCATAGTGAGCCCCACGTGAAATTACATTTTGGTTTGAGGAAATCAGCCTTAAACCCGTTAATCTGTCCAAGCAGTGTCTCTGGCCATTCTCTGTGCGATGGATTAAGCCTGTGCAGTAAACAGGGCCAGTGTCACTGGCCTTCAGTCTGACCTGTGGAGAAAAAAGTCATCCGTCATTTTACATTTATTCAAACAACGCCTACTTTATTGTGAGTCAGATGACTAAAATTATGTTCAATATCACGCATGTTAATTCTAGAACATGTTGGAACAAAGGACCCTTTCGCCACTGGGGAATGCATTATTGGGATTTGGTGTCATTTACTCTATATTTGTAGCTAGAAAATGTTGACATCAGTGTCATAGTTTATTTACCTTTAAAAGATTTTGTCTTGTTTGTGTTTTCCTTAGTTCAGAGATTTTGTTGACGTTGGGGACACTTTGCTCAACCACAATTTCGGTGTTATTTTTGTCTCCAATTTCTATCTCATTCCCTGTTCCTTCATCATGAGATCTCATCCTGAGAGGAGAGGAAGGTTGTTCATCAAAGGTCTGAGAATATAAGTTTCTTGTTTCTTCATCTAATTCCTCTTCTTGTGATTCTTGTTGATTGTCCTTCACACTTGTATTTCGATGAACGCCATCAGAAGTCGTAGGTTTTTCTATTTCAATTTCTTGGAATTTTTCTACATTGTGTACTTCAACTTCAGTGGTGATGTCATTAAGTATTGAATCTTTCTCCTCTATTATTTTCTTTGTGAGGACTTCTACTGGGGAGTCATATTGTGATTGATCCATTGCTTCTAAAAATTGATCCTTGGCAAGTGTAGTTAGTAGTGATGAACTGTGAGTATCCGATGTTGGTGTGTTTGCTGTTTCCGAGTGAGTGACAGTGTTTTCCTTTGGAGCAGCAGTGGCCTCTTCATTTTCATCCTCATTTACATAGGGTGGTGTCAACATTTGTCCATCTATAAGAGAAGGTGCTTCTTCCATCTACAAGAAAATAAGAAAATTTTATCATCACACCACCGCAGTTCAAAACCTTCCACCGCTAACATGTGAAATGTAAATATTACACTTCATGACTAAAAATATCATTCCCAGTCACACATCTTGAGATTCACTCTAGCCAGCAGAATTATCACAACATCTTCAACTTGTTCTGTTAGTTCCCACTTTGAGTAGAATTTCTCTCCCACCAAACATGATCATTTCTATGTGTAAGTTTACTTACATTGGGAAGATTGGGAACAGTGTGAGTTCCAGGTGAGAGACTCACAGTAGTTGTAAATGCCAGGGCACTCCTCAGCCCATCGTGGACATCTGGACTCTGCGTCACCATGCTCTCAGTCTCTGTGGTGACTGTTTTACTTTCACCCAAATCAGAAGTGTGTGAATTATTCACTGCAGTTGCAGATAAGTTATGTGAGGGTTTATGTATCTCGTAAAGTGGCTGCAGTTCTTGGTGTGTAATATCGTTCACTGTTATATTTGTATCAACATCAACAAAAGTCTTTTCTGGTTTAGTGCCTACTTTGTTTGTTCTTACACCAGTGTCTGCTGGATTAGACTCCACTTCCTCAGGCGTGCTCTTAGGGAAAATTTCTCTTGAGGTTTCACTTTGTGACCGATACTCCTCTGATAAGTATTCATCTTCAGTCACTGTAGTAGTTGGTGGATTGTGAGTCTTCAGTGTGGGTATGGATGTCGTTCTCCAGTTAGTTGTAGTGTATTCAGTTGTCCGAGGCCAGTCACTTTTGTTTTCATCCACTAGGAGACGAATGTCTGGATTTGGTTTCATCTTTGCCTTGAAATCCACAGCTCTTAAAGTAGACAGAGAGATTAGTGTTCTTTGGGAGGGTTTCCTCTCCTTGGGGAAGACAAGCTTTGAATCCAAGGTCTTCATTCTGCTGCCTGTCTTCTCCTGTGGCGTCTTTGATTTTTGTGCTGTGTTGTGTTGTGATTTATCTCTTATATCTATATCTGTTTCAACATCCAGCTCCACTGCGAGTGAACTCTTCGGATGAGAATCCAAAGTCTGCAGTGGTCTGACTTTGCTTGGTGAAATGTGATGGCTGTCATATGCCATATGAACCTCAAGGTTCATCTCTTTTGGTCTCACTTCCTCTCCCGGTTTCATCGCAGCTGCTATTCTGCCAGCCTTCACACAGCGGTGCACTTTAGCAATGACTAAACTGCAGTGCTGACCCAAGCGGTGGGATTTGTCTGTGATTTTTCCAGAATCAGGGTGTGGATAAATTTTGTTTCTGTTGATGCGAGTGTCTGCAGCTCCACCTTTAACCTCAGGGAGTACAGATGGAGTTGAGGGTCTTTGCCCTCCTTGATGAGGAGAATCCTGCATCTACGGAATGCATGGGGGGAGGGAGGGAGACAGGAATGTCACACTAACAAGAAGCGTCACCACATAAATGCAGTAGCCATCTATTCTTTGCTAAACCTCCACAGGTAACAGTGCTATTAGGCTTAAAACATCCTCATCTGTGTCTCCCTTTCCTTCTCAAACTAATAGCAGCAAAGATGTAGCTAATAACACCAATGGTGTTTTGTTGTAATAAATTTGTTGACATGGCACATCTCCTCCTTTGTTCCCAATATATCAGTGTTTCTGCCCTGAAGGCAAACATAAAAAATATGTTGAATATTATCCCTCAACTTGTGTGTCTAATGTGTGAAATAAGTAATAATGTGAAAATGTGTGGAGCAATGGTACATTTATAGTGCCAAGGCTGAACACCATGTGGGTGTGTGGGTGACAATAAGCTGTGCAGATGCAGACATTTATCACATTTATCACATAGTCCCTTTAAGAGACTTTGTCACATTTTGTTCGGTCAGGGCAACACAACATTTCTTTGTCTGGAACATTTCAAGTTGGCAAAAATTGTGTTTGATCGATATTTTCAATATCGCCCCTGCACAAGTGGCAGGGAAGCGACACTGACGATTGAGCAATATTGCCACGGTCTGCTTTGGATAGTTTTAGGTCCTGTCATTTTTCAAGACCAGAAGCTTGTTTAACTCAGTCATTGACAGTCCATCTGCCAGAGAAATAATGTATGCAAGCCAGCAGGGATATGGCAGCAGAGTGGATAATAAAATGTGAGAATAAATCTGCTCACAGATGATCGCTCATCTGCACCAAACAATATGATCTCCATATGTCAACAAATAGTTGTTGGCAGTGAGTGTTGTTATTAAACTCCTGTGCCGTGTTTGTCATAATTTGCACATTAGTATTAATGAAGGTCACCCTACCAGTGCTAGAATACGCATGCCGCGGATTCTTCCTGTCAAACATTGATGAGAGACGTAATGTCTGCGGTTGTGCTGATGCTTGGTTTGGATCTGCTGAATCTTCGGTCGTTGCGGTGTGCGTCGGTGTTGGAGCAATAGCTTGCACAAACTCCAGCTGTGATCCACCAGACAGGCCCCCTCTGTGAGGAGACGGGGGTCAAAGAACAGCAGCAGAAGCAGCAGCAGCCTCATTGTGCCGTGAATGAGCCCCATTTAACACACACAGTGAGGCCCTTGTCCTCATTTCAGGCAACTTTGAATATGCAAACCAACTCTATCTATTTGAGAACTCTGACAGCCAATGTTTATTTCACACGGCGTTAGACAGGGAAAGCAGAGCGTTTGTCCAGGTAGGCAGTTTTATCCACCAGGTTCAGATCAATAACTGTGTCAACAACAGTGACACTCACTAACATGAGTACTTGGTCTGGTGAGAAAGCCGACGTTCATCGCCGTGACAACCCTGTCGCCACCAGGCGGAGGGCCAGAATGCTTTACATGCTGAACACGTACAGTTATGACTCTGTCCATAACGCGCCACATGTTTGCTTCAAGCAAACATCTCCCAGTTCTGATGGCACTCATTCACATTTGCACGTTATCAGATGTTATGGGGATATACAGTGCTGAGGCCAAGGTGGTGATCACACTGCTGCCAAAGCGTTTTCACTTTGTCCTTGACATTCTTCCAACACCGTTGCACTGGGTAAGATTTAATTTTGTCTTTGATTGACCTCAGATGACAGAAAAGAGTCAAAATTATACTGAAATAGATAATCAGGGAACGAGTTGGTTTGATCGTTGAAACAAAGACGTAATGTCATTTCTGAATCATTTTGGACGTCTCAAACTTAAGACAGTGCAGTTTTTTAAATGTATTGCCCCTGAGTCGTACTGATAGTGGGCTTGGATGATAAATTCTGAGTTAATATTACATGATACAGTGCAAATCAGAGCAGAGCAAATCGTATCTACTGTAACTAGCATGGTAAAGATGACGGTGAAAACGTTGCACTTTCCGGTTTCTATTGTTATTTACATGTCATTGCCATCAACCAATCTATCTTGACCAGGGAGGATATCATAAGTACATTGTTTATATACGAAGAAAAAAACACATTTTGTACAATGGTAAGATTTAAAATACTTTTTTCATGTGTTTATATGTGATTGTGAGTATTTTGCTAGATATGAGTCTTAACTTTTGGATATCAAAAGAATATCATTTTACTTGAAGTATTTACTGGTATTTATCGGTCATATCAATGAATATGCCTGTAGTCAGAAATGTCATTATTGTATCTTATTTATAGAACTTGTGTCCTCACAACACCAGCTGGTCAGAAGGCTTTAACATCTCACTGCTTACCTTTTAAGCGAGCCACAGTGAGGCCTGCACTTTGTTTCAATCTAAAGTAGACGAAGAAAATGGGAAACTTCATCGCTATCCGTGTTACCAACAACAGCAAGAGAACCATCCGGGTGTACATCACAGAAAAGGAGGAAGAGTTGGACTCCTTCGTCAACACTCCAGTAGTGCCTGCTGGTATGCCATCTGGATCTGAGAACAAAAAAACAACCTTCTTGAAAGGGGTCAAGTTTGTCCGCGTGCAGGGCAGTCACACCAAGGATGTGCCCACAGACATGAAACGCTACGTTTCCCTTTTTTTGGAGGACGAGAAGGATCAGAGTATTTGTGCCAAAGAGATTGCGCTGAATATGGTTGTGACCTTTCCTGTTCATGTGCAGATCTTTGACTTGACATGAAACTGTCTTGTTCAACATGACGGAAACTAATGATTCCATGATTTTAAAATATGAGCTTTATCCTGCTCATTATGCCGAAACAAATTGTTCACGTCATGAAAGTTAATCTTACACCTCTGGTGTAATTGTAGCTAAAGATTATCATGCCTCTCATAATAAAACACTACTTGCTATTGGTCACCCAAGCACCTCTGTTGATGTTTTTATTGTACTTTGAGAAGAATTACATTTACATGCACTTCTCTGATAGTGCGTCTCCTGATATTTTGAGATGTGTGAGTCATTCTGTTGACAAATGATTATTACCTCCAAAATAGAAAACACAAATGAATATCATACAGCAGTTTTGTACGATGGATATACTGGGTGAATAAAGCTCAGTAACAAGACAAAAAAACGTGCACCGCAAGGCACACAATGACTTAGAAAATCTTAGAGGCTGACAGGCCACTGCGGAAACAGGCTGGACAATCATTGGAAATAGGAAGCAGCTGGGCAAGTGAGCCGGGCAGTGGGCAGCCAAGACGGAGGGACAGTGATTCCTAGTGGTTAGGAGGAAAAATGGCAGGCATAACAGCAGTAAACACACCGGAGAGCGGTTCAGTGAAATTGCCTGATAGGAGAAATCGAAACAGCAATCAGGAAAACTGCATGCACTGTAATTGCAAGCCAGATCAAAGTGTACGGGTACAACTCAGTGATTTTACCATGTTCCCATGAAATACTGTCACACATGTTTGCTCCTGTGACTAGTTTGCTGCTGCCTCGCTGGTATTTTGAGTTGATGGCAGCAGTATTAATCAGAACACGTATGACTGATATTTTCAAATTCTGATGCCTTTCACTTCCATGCTGTTTAGACGTGTGTCATACTAATTACGCGTTTTTTCATAGTTACCTATTGTTTTAGGTGCTACTGATGACTAATGCAGGCTGGACACGCGTGAAGACAAAAACGAGAAATTTATCGTCGCCTCCTGTTCAACACAATTTTGTCCTTAAGTTCTCGCCGTACGAATTCATCTCCGGTAGGTTAAGGGTCACCCAGCTGGTTGGACAATCTGGTAGCATAGCGGCTAATATTCAGTAAGTGGGTTTCTCTTTCGCAATGGATGTAAGTCAGACGAAACAGGAGCACCTTCTCGCATTAAAAGGTATTTCACAGTGAAGCAAAAACATAAACCAATATCAAAATTGGAAATTTAGAGACTAACCCACCACATTATATGGTTTGTTATTGTACGCCGCTAGCAGCTCTAGCCACAAGGTGGGTGTGCTACTGTTGAGACTCCACCAACTATTTCCTACCTTTCAAACATAAATCGACTATTTGTTGACAATCGTCTTACCACCATAGGAGAAACAAAACGTGTGGTTTTTATCCGTAGGTCTGTCTCCATTAACGAGAGTTCCTCCATGAGAAACTGAAGAAAACAAAGAGACAATCTCACAAATGCATTTCACGGGAGTCGAGCAAAAAATTAAAAAACGTCACGGTTTATGATAAATGACAACGATTGGTTGACAGCGTTATGCTGGCACAGATGAATATGTCTCTACCTTTAAAAATAATATTCCCTCACAGTGATGCGGTTAACAAAGCCAACGCTCTTCACAAACATGTCGGTGACATGTGAGGATCGAGATCTTCCAGGTGAGCTTGCCACACCATTATTATCTATTAAAATTCTGACATACAGTGCACAGGGAGTTTTAATGGGAACAGCAGAACGAAATCATGTGTGACATGACAATGTTACGTTTATAATTAATCGTGAGTGTAGTAGCAGAGTAATGACACAATTGTGAAATCTGAGGTTGCCAAAATATTTTTGCCTGCCTCGCTTACCCCATACATTTTTGTTGAAGCAGTGGCAACAAACCACAAATGTTTTTGAGTTTGAGTTTTGAGCAAACAACTTTTCTGAGACACAGGGCGGCGCCAGTGAGCCTTGTTTTTGCTCAGACCCGCAGACCTCTCAGGCACTTCTTTTGAATTTTATGTTAAACCATGACGGTTAGATATTGAATCGCGTCTCAATATCATACTACAGTTATAAAGGAATGATGTTTTTATGATTTACACGTGTTATGGTCATTGAATTATCTCAATTAAATAGGTTTTATCAAGATGAATATGAAATTCATACACACTTTGCATATCTGGATTGTAGATACAGTGCCTATGCGTGCTCGTGTATGTATTCATGTATCCATGTAGGCATGCATGCTTTTGTGTGTTAACGTGAGAATTGTGAGGGCAAATTGGGCAGAGTATTTGTCTGTTATTCCAGGAAACCAAAGCCCCTTTATAAACATACATCATTTTGACACTTTTGGGTAAAATCTATTTATAATAAAATATGCATCTCCCAATGTGCAAAAGGATAAATCTGGCAAATATGCCATCAAAAACCGCCTTGCAGTCATCTGTTGGCCTTGTGCATATAACAGTAGGCAGAGATCCACGTATGTGAAAGTTGGAAGAGTGAAAAACAAGACAACAAACTAGTCTGCTGAATTGCCTCCTGGCAGTGTATTCAGGAATGCTCCTCGTAAGACTGACATTGTGTTCTTGTGCTTTAGGGGATTTGTTTTCTCACTTAATGAGGGAGGACCCCTCAACTATAAAAGGGGCAGAGACATTAATGCTAGGAGAGATGCTCACTTTGCCACAGAACTTCGGGTAAGATGAGCAAATTTTCCCTCTGCAATTCAAAGCAAAGCTCCACTGAAACTTATACACTTCTCAATGTCACAATTTCACTAATGCACATTTTTGCGTTATACAGAAACATATTTCTTGGGGAGACCTTCTCAAGTTACATAAGTGTGCACAATGACAGCAACCAAATAGTGAAGGACATTCTAGTAAAGGTATTCTGAACAGCCTGCCTCAGTATGTAATATGATTGATATTGATTCCTATTTTTTTTCATTGTCAGCCTCATTTTTAAATATCCCTAACAGGCTGACCTACAGACCAGCTCACAAAGGCTCAACCTCTCAGCATCCAATTCAGCAGTTGCAGAACTTAAACCTGAATGCTGCATAGATGACGTCATACACCATGAAGTCAAAGAAATTGGAACTCACATGTGTGTCTGAGTCCTGAGCCACAGAACATTACTGTTCTGTCATTGTGACAATCCTTTGCTATTGGCAGTGACTATTTGATAACTGCTCAATTCCATAACAAACATGTTGAACCCACAGAAATCACAGAATTTATTATATTTTTGCACACAGCCATGGCCTCCATTTCACACAGAAGAATTATATATTTCCTCTTGTGTGTTTTTCAGTCTGGTTTGTGCTGTGAGTTACACTACTCAATATGGGGAAAAGCTCTATTTTCGCAAGTTCTTCAAGTTCCAGGTGAGTTATTTTGGAGCCTTCTCATTAGACTGCATCGGTAAATGCACTTGGAGGTTTGGTAGGTGCCTGAGAAATGTCACGCATCCTCACCACCACGAAAGCAACTGGCATCCCTGCTATGGGTTTGGTCTTGCTCAGCTGACCACTGGATTTGTGTTGCCCTTTGTATCACTTCATTTTCCTTTGCTGCTCTTAAAAAGTGGACGGGAACATTTTAAATGGATCAACTGTGTGAGAAAACATCAGCATTCAGATTACAATCTATTTTTAATCAGGTTCTAAAGCCGCTGGACGTCAAAACAAAGTTCTACAATGCAGAGGTAAGCCTTTTAGTTGTAAGTGCCATGCTCTGCCTTCATAAAAGAGGCAGAGTTGTATCATATGTCACAAAATCCCACTTTAGAACAAATATTTCATATCATGTTTCATTGCATAGTCAGAGACTTTTCCAGTTGCTGGTGCTGTCGTAAAGACCATGTCTTGGAAAACCCTTGAGTCTTAGTCTCCTTTTTTTTCTAATAATCTCCAAATGAGACAAATTTAATGCTTGCTCATTGGCAGTCTGTTGTATTCAGAGAAAAGGTGTGTGAGACCAGGGGTTTTCCTGGTAGAAGCACTAAGATTCACCTTCTTCCCATGTTCATGTCAGTCACTTTTATTAGAATGCAAATATCCATTGTCTCCATCCTGGCATGTAACTTCATTTCTTTGTTCTGTCTTGTATTTTATTTTCTCCATTAGAGTGACCTCAGTTCCGTGGTAATCGTTTCTTTAAGTTCTCATCGCTGAACATTTGCTTCTCTACATCTTCTTTGAGGTCAACAGAAACAAGCAAAAGGCGGGGCAAAAATGCTGTAACGCGTCATCTAATGGACATGATAGATATGACAATTTAACAGTTCAACTTATAAACAAATCAACAGAAATGTCCACAGTGGAATGAAAAATGCTTAAAAAAAAACAAATGTAACCTTTACATCTCTGACAAAACGGTGTCTTCCCTCACAAAATGCACAAAATGAATTAATCCTAAGGGGACACATATGCAGAGGGTGAAAATATTGTCTTTTGTATTCAGCTGTTCTTTTCCACTACCGTCCTTTTGCTTTTTCCAGTGACACTCGAGCTTCCTTGTCAAGTGGTATTACTCTGGGTTTGGGCCTGTCAATATGGTCTCAAATTTGTGGTGGGTGGGAAATGTTATGGTGAAGAGCCAATCCTTGTTGCAAATATGGTCCTGGTTTCCATTTTGCCATAATTTGAATGATTATGTGACAGTGCAGATATGAACAGTAAGGTGTTCTTGGTGAAATTTCATTGCTGTGGGCTCTCAATCTTTACACCGGAATGATAGCCTTTAAATTTCGATCTGTCATGTGAACTGACAGTTTGAGGTGTTGAATGAACAGCTTTGCATGACGCAGATGCTGAGCTCTTCTCATTTTAACATTAACACGACTCAAGATGGTTCAAATTCGAGATGTTGCACAATGAGCTACAGGCATGAACTAATCTTTGCTCCTTTTTGTTTGTTTCTCACTGTATACTAGAGGTTGCACCAGAGCAATGTGGAGTCAACCGTTGTGTCTGTTCAGTTATCGTGTTTTTGCTCTTTGACAGCATCAACAAGTTTGCCAGTGTCTCAAAATGTCAGTCAGCGTATAACTGTGTGTCAGATGCCTCATCAGTTTGTTTAACATCCTCAATTATTCATTAGTTACATAAGTCAACAGTCTATTCACCACCGTTACATAAATGAACAATCCAGGTACCAGACATATTCATCCACCAATATGAATTTGTCCCGAAATAATTTGCTGTGCATTTTTCTCTAAAATATGAATTATTTGTTTCAGTTATGACATGCAGTCATAATGCATTTTTTTCAGGCAGTTTCACATTCTGTTGAGGCATAGCAGAGAGTAAGACATTCTGCATGCAGTAATTATTGACTCTGCCATGTGTTTGAGACTCTGTCACGAAATAGCCTCAGTCTCACCTCCCTTTATGGGACAGCAATGGCGACAAAAATATTTAGGTGGAACTTTCCAATGGACTAGAGCTAAGTATAGTTAATGTGTGAGTCATTCTTGATACATTTATTGGGCTTTATTTATAGGCAATGAAACATAAGACAAATCAAATACCTGACCTCGTAAAGCATTCAGCTGGAAAACACTGAGAAATGCGATACCAGGCACAAACAACCAGTCAGTCACCTTAACTTTTGGATGGCCTATATTGTCTGGGTAAGCATTTTATCGTCATGTTGACGTGGAGGACCAGATGAGTGCTGATGTGTGTGTTGCTAAATGAAGCTGTCGGCTAAAAGGCTTCTGCAATCTGAGAAGCACTTACAGTATTAAAGCATTTATTGGTGTGGGCAGCAGCATTACAGCTGTCACTTTCCTAACTGACTCAGATAAAACTTACATTGTCTGGCTCATGCATGAAACAAATGCAGTCTCCTGCTATGCAATAGTTACAAGCGGAAAGAAAATTAACTGACTGACTTTGTTGTGCACAGGGCCTGTCCTTGCTTTTTTTTATTCGTACCTGTTGAGGTCATTTGTGAAGTTAAAAAATGACGTTGTCCATATATTCATTAATCATATATGTGAAGGATTTTGAGTCATCATTGTTCAAAGTTACATCATGACAGATGGGATGTTGAATGTGAAATTAGCCATAGAGGTAGGACAAATGGACTTGCTGTTAAAAGGCTTGTACACATTTTGTTGTGCCAATGCTCAGTAAGTCAGGTCGTCAGGTCTGCTAGTCTTTGCAGTACTGCAACAAGAATGAATTACTAATGATACATGGAATTGAGCAGAACTGTTAAATGCTGGAGAGAATAGATGTGATGGAAGTAAGAGAGCAGTCCCTAATGGTTGAAAGTCTGCCAACGTGCAGAGTCTAGAGTTGAAAAGACACCGAGTGGAGATCCATTTTCTCCTGATGCTGGCAACTCCACATAAACTTACCTGCTGGATAAAGGATAAAGATGAAGAACATTGTAACTATTCAGGCAGTGAAAATTTGGAATCGTGCAACCTCTACTGTATACTCTGCCGGGCCGCAAATGTACTAACAATATCCTCAAAGGTACCCTGAGCATGCTTGATAGAAACCAGAACATGACTCATCTCACACACAGCACCTTTTAGACACTGAGACTAGCTTAGTGCCTCTTAATACTTAGTCTTAAACTCAAGTGTTGCTCAGTTGGCCTAGGAGGTTTTGTTATTGTTGTTCACCCTTAGTGACTGGTTTTAGTTTGACTCCCGATCCTTCATTTCAGACTGATGAGGTATTTCTTGAGGCTCAGATTCAGAACATCACCACTTCGCCGATGTACATGGAGAAGGTCTCTCTAGAACCTTCCTTGATGTACAACGTCACAGAGCTCAACATGGTCGCACATGGCGATGATGGGTAAAGGCACACTGGCTTTTTGTGTTTGTTATCATAGAGAGATCAGCCATCGTTGTTTGCTGTAAAAGTTTCCCCTCTCTCCTATGACGTTTCATTGTGTCAGAGAGTCCACATTTGGGAAGATGTCCTATCTTCAGCCCATGGACACGCGACAGTATTTGTACTGTTTGAAGCCAAAGTCAGAGTTTGCAGAGAAGGCTGGCATAATCAAGGGTGTGACTGTGATTGGCAAGCTCGACATTGTGTGGAAGACCAATCTCGGGGAGAGGGGCAGGCTGCAGACCAGTCAACTCCAACGAATGGTGCACAACACACTCTGTTCACATTTAATACTGTCGGTGAAATGAAATGTTTCTAAGCATCCTGTGTGTTCTCCCGCAGGCCCCAGGGTATGGAGACATCCGGCTGTCACTAGAGATGATTCCTGACACGGTCAACCTCGAAGAGCCTTTTGATATCGTTTGTAAAATCACCAATTGCAGGTAAAAGCAACGATGGGATATTGATGGTGAAATGTGGAAGGGGGGAGACGAGACTTTGACTGTGACACAGAGCTTTTTCTTAGTGAGAGAACAATGGATCTGTTGCTGGAGATGTGCAACACAAGGTCAATCCACTGGTGTGGTGTGTCGGGGCGACAGCTTGGGAAACTCACTCCCTGCGGCTTCCTCCCGCTGCCTCTCAAACTCCTCTCATCTGAGCAGGGTCTACAGGTATGAACGCAGTTTCTGGAGAACTACAGGTAAATGTAAGTGGACTGCATAGAAGCTGCTCAAATATTTTGAATTGTTTTCCCCTTCTCACTGAAGAGCATCTCAGGTTTAAGGCTGACAGACACCTTTCTGAAGAGGACTTACGAATATGATGACATTGCACAGGTCTGCGTGATCAGCCCCCACACAAATAACGAACCCTAAGAAAATTTTATGTTTTAGATGTAAATGGACCAACTGTGGAAACCTGCACTTGTGCTGGCATTTTTTGGAACCTATGGCAACTATATTTTAAGATTTTTTTGTGAATAATACAAATCACTTTATCTGAAAAGAATAATGTTAATTGTATGTAAATGTTAATAAATGTATGTAACTCTTGATCTTACTTTTCTTTTAAAATGCATATTTTGACAGGTTTTGGTTTGGTGTATGCAGTAGAATGAGCTCATTTATGCAGCAAGCCTCAGGCTGTGCATTTCTATGGATGTTTGGCTACCATCAAGAATGAATTTCTGTGGCCAGTATTCAAGTACAAAAATGTACTGCAGTCAGAAACCCCTCTGACTCTGCCTGTGCTCACAAAAGCATTTGAACTGCATTTGAATGAGTGTTGAAGACTGTTGTATGCAGTCTCCGGAATTGTAGAGGTTGAGTAGTGAGAGAATGCAAAAAAACCCAACAGATTATCGAAGGAGCAGAGAATGTTGTATATAAGTGCTTCGACACCTGCTTTGTCCAGGTCGTTATTTTTCCCGATTTGCTGTGAGTATAACACCTTTCATCAGTTTCATACTTATCTTAATGATCCTCCCCATTTTCATCCAAGATGGCGTTACCTCATTTCATGCTTTCCAATTTTTGTGCAATGGTTGTTGGTTGTACTTGACTGAAACTGAGCACTGACCACTCTTGAATAAAATTTGTGAAAATATATAAATGAGATCAGGAGGACTGCAGAGACTGTCAATTCCCTGTTTCATCACATTTATTGACATGTTTTAGACAAACATTTCGTTGCCAGAGCATTACTATATCCATGAAGCATCTGATGGAAAATACTTGTTTAGGAAAGCATGCAAAACAAACATGTCAGTATTCAGTTAATATTTAATGAACAAGGAAATATGCTCTATGTGGAACATTGGTGTTTGCTAAAGTGCAGTAACGACATGAGGCAGGCTGCAAACATCTCCATAAGTTGCATGACTTATTAAGTCAAAATTCTGTAATATTCATTCAAAAGCAGTTACAACTGTCGAAGGACCGAGTGATCTTCAAACAGTCAGCCTAATTTTGTACAAAAAGTAGAACTGAAAGATAAACCTGGTGTGTTATATTTATGAGAACAAGCTGAATGATTCCCTGCAATGGTTAAGAAATCTACTCCTCCCTAAAGCTCATAACTACATGGGAGAATCCTCAGCTTATAGTTCACAAGTTTGTCAGCACATATAAAACACACAATCTCTTGAATGGCAAAGCTACAATGAAAGAACTTTCTCGTCTTCTGCAGATAGACTGAGTTTGTCCTTGGCTCTTCTCTCCGGGATGTTAACATTAATTTTTTCTGTGTGCCCTAAATATGTGTAGTTCTTTTCATCACCAGTCTTTCATTCCTTCTCTCCAGAGCCTGAGTCACAGTAAAGTGCCATCGTTCCATCCTCGTCTCCTCAGTCCAGCTTTGCCGGGGTTTTGGCTCTTAAGCAATGTGTGTAGAGATTGCAACCACGCCATATAGTTATCTTTCTACAAAAAACAATTTGAAATTAAAATGAAGTCATGATTAAGTATCTAGGTCAGTAATCAAAGAAAAACACTTTATATTTACCTATCATGTGACCCCCGTGCTCCCCATATCTACAACTCAGATCATGAATGCTCCTCAGTGCTCCCACTGAAGGAGCGGCTACGGATGTGGTTCCTTAACTGCTCAATCAGTTCTGGGTTCTGCTGTTGGATCTGCTGGGCAAACTGCTGACCCCTGCCAGAGAAGAAAAGTAAAAGTAAAGAGCAGTTGAGGAGCCGAAATTGATAGGTTTACACTCAGTGCAACTCTCAGTATGTTTTATGGTTAGGCTCTCGACATTTCAGATTTGTTGCTCACCACAAAGCCCATGTCATGCTGCATTTGCTATCTCTATGCAAAAGCCTGTTTTGCAAATGAGTAATGGACTACTGCAAACAAACATAATAATATCCAAAATATGAACAATTTCTACTTACGCCTCAATCAAGCTAGAAATATCGGACAGCCCACCAACTCCTGCTGCAGAACCCCCCACTGCATTCGACATCATTCCTGACATACTGAGACATATTAGGACACAATGTGAGACAGTGCACATTCAGCAAACAACAATAGCTCAGATACAAGTGGATTTTCAAGAGCAGTCCCAAGTGATGACACTTACAGCTGTTGTACTTGTTGGTTCTGCATCACACTAGCAGCCTGTAAACGAATCCATTTTTGTCAATCAACCCTCGACTCGGCTTTGTCTGATTTGCAGTTATAACATACAGTATGTTTGTTCATCAGATCAGTTTTATCCAAATATCCATGTGAAACAAGCACAGCATGACAATAACAACTGCTGGAATAACACTTGTCTCACTCTAGCCCATGGGACTCATTAGCGATCATACACAGTCAAAGCTTTCTGGAGTCACAACAAGTGGGTAGTAGTCCTATTGAGGAATCTATGATGTGTATTACTTTACATATGTCTTACTTTGAGAACTTTTTCACAACTTGCCGTTTACTGACCTGTCAAAATAAATCAGTACAGTACGTTCAACGAATCAGCACCTTTGCCCTTACCATGCTGATGAAGGCTGGGTTGTTGATTAAACTAGCCATATCAAATCCTAATCCAGAGGCAATCTGTGTAATTGGTGGACAGACAAATTCCTGATTAATATCAAAAAGTATTACATATGAATTGCACAATGGAACCCAGTACTCTTGCACTTACTGGGCTGGTTGCTTCTTTCTGCTTCTGCTCTGCAATCTTCAAATTGGATTTATAGGTGTCATTCTCTGGGTCGAGCACTAAAGCTTTTTTAAAGTAGGAAATTGCCTCGGGATACTTGTTCATGGCAGTCAAAGCCAATCTGGTGCCGTCAAGAAGAACAGTGTACAAACATTTAGAAAATTCATCCAACAGTTTTTGGTGCAACGGAGAGAGTATTTACGGTAGGTTTTTGGACTTACCCCATCCTTCCAAACGCTTTACTGTAGCCAGGATCAATCCCAATCGCTCTCTCACAGTCACAGGTGGCCTCAGTGTAATTTCCAAGTTTACTGTAAGCTGCAGCCCTTCATTGAAACCCACAAATGCAGCCTCATTAGTTCTGCTACAAGCATAAGCTATCTGGGTTCTTTATTTTGGTTTGTAAAAATTGGCTGTTATTTCTGTCCTCTGCTGACTACATGCAGACAAACAAAAATACCTATTGCAGTAGTACACTGCGTTTCTTATGTCCAGGTCGATGGCCCTTGTATAACACTCCACTGCACACCTGTAATTCTCCTCCTTCATGTGATTGTTTCCTGTTAGAGAAAAAAGTTTCAGTTATAACAGCTCAAATCTTCAAATTTAGGAAAAAAATAGGGGTGCTACCAGTGCAATATCGCTTTCATTTGCTGTGGAAGACATAAAAATGGTTTTATGAAACCATGTTCCGTCTTTTGTGTCAGAGTAGCACACTTTTATTACCTTCATTTTTAAGCTGCTCAGCTCGTTCAATGTCTTCGGGAGATGGGGAGGTCTCTGGCAGAGATAGGTTGTCATTCTAGGTAAACACAAGATAATTTAATGATGTGTTCCACAGGCTAACATGAGCTGAGCTGAGACAACATATACTAGCTGATTTCATAACCACGACTAATTCATCTGACAGGTATTAGTTGGTGGCAAATATGAGAGTGTGCTTGGGTTGGTAGGTGTTGATCTATTGATCTATTGATCCAGAGAATTGAAAGCTAGGGTAGCTCAAAAAATTTAACATAGGTACACAAAAGTATACCCACCGTTGGAAATCCGTCAACACTGAAGTACAATGGCAGCATGATAGAGAGAGTACTGGATGCCAGGTACAATCCATATATACTGTAGAGTTGCAATCCTATTACAGTGCTGTCACCACCAAACAATGTGTGTATATAGAATCTATAGCAATGGTATTGCAATGATGTATTGCACTGAAGATAGAGAGTATGTTGTGTATTGCTTTTGGCATCAGCAGTATTATGTGTATTGCGTTGTTAAATTGCCGTCAGAATATGTTGCCCTCCTGTAGGGATTATGTGCTGAAAGTTTCCTTGTCTAATGCTTACACCATGACAATCAATCTCACCTCTGGGTGGGTTTTAATGAAATGTATTATGAGTTGCAATGGTCCTATGGGGATGAAAGCTTTATTTCAGATGGTTAACATTTGTTCCAACAAGATGTATCTCTTGCGTGGGAAACATTTCAGTCAAACAAAGGTTTCAGTGAATCTCCTGTGATGACATTAACCTTACATTCCCCTGCAATTTGTTAGAAAAGACTGCTGTTGCAGAGTGTCCATTACCCACCTTGAGCAGGGAGTTGAGGAATATCTCTCTCAATGGTGTGGGTGCAGCAAGATGGCAGTCACTGGAGCTGATCTTGAAGGTGGTCTCCAAACACTGTATGGCAACTTAAGCACAGCGAACGAAACAATGAAACACAGGAGAATTATATGTCCAGCCTCCCAACTTTAAATTACAACATCTTGAGAATTATCACTTGGCTTAACTCAGTTGTGATGATAAGGTCAGTTTATTGAATTACAATATAATTGAATTAAGAGTGACCCATTTGTAAAGCCACAGAGCATGACAAGTCCACCTACCTTCCAGGCTCTCCTGCTCATCAGAGTTAAGCGCTCCACTATGTGTTTGTTCTCTGAGAAATTGAACAATTGAGAAAGCCAGACGCTTCTCCACAGCCATGTTTATCTACAAACTAGAAGGCACAGAGAAACAACAAGGCTGATAGACTGATGACACGTTCAGGAGGGGTGTTTCTTGAATGTGGGATCTGAGGGGTTGAAATACTTTGTTATGTAGTAAAATCACCTGCACTGCTGTTGGCACTAAATTTCTTTCACAAACAACCATAGGTAGATGAGAATATATATTGAAGAGGTTCTCTGCAACATTTATGGTGTTTATTTCCTTTAATTTCTTTCAGCTCCTCTGCATTTATTGACCAAAATAAGAGCTGGCGTGAATAATTGAGATTCTCAGAGACAGAGGTGAGGATTGCTGTTCATACCCACACCTGCTAATGATGAATTGAAGATGCAAACCTTTGTCGTGTGCTCTCTTCAGGCCATCACACTAGAGTTACCAAAATGTAATAACTCTGGATACAATGGTTGTAACCTGATGCACATAACCCACTGAAACCTCTCCTGTCATCTTCAAAGAATTCAGTGAGGGGTCCAAATGTTTTCCTCAGGATTAACAACACTGCCAATGGCAACAATACGAGAGCATTATAGGGACAAAGACCACCTATTACCCAGAAAACTGCGGAGTGATTTAAGTCTCCATGCTACACTATGGTTCCTCAGGGAATAAAGTACATTGATTGATACTGACATCTCAGAATGCTTTACCACATGATTCAGACTATTCTTACACTCCAGAGGTCCATTCCAAATGATTGTGTTGATGTAAGCAGTTTTCCTACATTGCTATTATAAGCACGACAGTTCGATAACATCAACACAGAGCACGCAGGTCAACAATTCGGATTGTGAGCATCCCATCATCTGTTAGTTGAGCAGGCGGACGGCAAAAGACATTTGCGAAGATTACATAAATGTCAGGATGTAAACAGTGCTAGATGCTGCTTTCACGTGTGACGCCAGGCGTTGGGTCCACAGGGGTCTGAGAAGCTCCGCTCACTCCTCCCTTTGTGTTGTTGACACACGTAAAATGCAGCGACGCAGAAAGCTGTGATGTAATGCCAAGACGGCCAGGGAGGTGAGGAATTTGCAATCACATCCACAAAACATGCGATATTTCGAACGAAGCAAATGGCCGATGGCCAGCATCAGTCAGGACGCCGCGTCTGCTTGCTCAGCCACCATGACGGCCAAAACAAAAATAAACCACACGCAGCGTTTCTGGGTTAACAACGAGGGACAGATGAGGGAACAAACTACGTGCAGCACCAAGTTACTTGAGTGCGTGGTGTATTTTCAGGTCATGGATGCGGCTCATCTCCGACCCCCGCCCACCTACCTGAGCTCCGCCGTCTGCTGCTCCGCGTCATGAGGACCACCGAGCGGGGAAGTGAATGCATCATTCGCGCATGCGCGGCAGTGGCGGAAGGAGCGGGTTTTGGTTTTATGTATCCACGCTCGAATATCTACACACAGACACACACACACACACACATCCGGCAGGTCACGGCGTGGGCACCACAGTAAGACCGAGAAACGACAGAAAACGGTTTATTTTATGCACGAAAACGCATGAAACCTTACGGCATGTCTTCACTCACGCTTGTGTTCAGCCGAGCGCTTGGCAGGTACGGTTGTCAGCTCATCAGCAGCTATGTTTAGTTGTGTTTGAGGACTCCGTTATTGTAACATCTGTACGCCACTTGTGTGCAGGAGTTTCTCTTCAAAGTGGACAGTTGTGTGTCTGTGTGTGTATGTGTGTGTCCACCTGTTTCACTGCAGGCGTTTTTGGAGTGGTCCCGTTAACCACTCGCGTCGTCCAGCCGCTGTCGTGTTTTATGTTCTTGTTTGGAGAAGCCTCCATTCCACCTCCGTGACACTGTACACGAGCTGGACAGGGGGAAATGTCCCTGCTTAGCACGACTGACACGCAGGCAGTGTTTCAGCCGTGACCTTTGGGGAATTTACTGCCTTTATTTTTTCTCCTAGCTGTCAAGTTTCATCAGGAAAAACTCTCCTTAGTGTTATGTTCACTCCTCCTAGGCAGTGAACTTTCTTTTGGTGGCCATTAAATCACGTGTGTAAGATGCCACTACTGTGATCAACTTCAGACTAAACAAAGAAACTAATATAAACACATCACCCAATAGTAATGTTCATATGTATGTGTATGTGAAGCTTCAGTGTGTGTATAAACTGGATGAGATTCTAACCTCAGCTGCAGATGTAGTACAGAAATACTGACATGTAAAGATAATTAAGATGATTAATGCAAGCAAAGTTTTTTAAGGATGATTGACTGTATAGTAGCATAATATGCAATACTACAGACAAAGGTCTTTAAAGAAATGCTTTGATTAGGCTAAATGCTACGGGTTGTTATATCAAAGGTTTTTCACAAGCTTGCCAGTAATCCAGTCATTTCTTATCAGAAAGACCTTGCTGTTTGTAATGGCTAATATTGCCTTCTATATGATATTAGAAGAATTAATTGACTCTTTCACTGTATGAGTCTTACACCTAATGTGCATCCTAAAAGATATATTTGGTGGAGTTTTATGTTGAATATACTGTATGTTTGTGATAGTTTTCCTTTATAATCTGTTTTAGGTGAATGTGTTACTTTCTTAATTATTGACAGGTCCTCCAAAGCTTTACTGAGGATGACTGTACAGAATGGGTCAGTGTCACCTGTCAGAGGCTCTCAGGGGGAAACCAACAGAAACGCACTGCGGTGGGACCTTTCGCCTGTGGAAATACAGAGCATGACAGACAATCTGATCTCTAGAATAAAGACAAGCTATGATAACGTTGGATCGCTGAATCTGGAAAATGTCTCAGTTGAAAATACCTTAAAGGTTTTAGCCACAGCCAAGTTGGATTATGTCTGTAAGTCTTTTTGAATCTCCTGTCATCATCGTCGCCCATAATGGTTCCCCTCACATAATCTTTAATTTACATTATGTTGACTCTACAATCTAGCATCTCGCCACGCTTTGGATTTCCCCCAGTATGTGTCTCCAAACAAGGAGGTCCGATTTGCCAGCACAGATGCGGACAAGAAATTGTCAGAATTTGATGTGGAAATAAGTATGCGAGAGGATGTGTTTCAACGAGTAACTGCACTGAAGGTACACACGTGAAATGAGTATACTTAAAATTCATTGAAGAGACATAATAGAATGTAATTAGGATTCTCGACTTTGAAAGGAAGCAGATTCTGTTTGGATATAACTTGTAAGAAAAATATCAATATCATTACAAGCAATGTGTTACGGCAACATTTGGCACCAACCAAAGTGAAAGCACTTGTGGATATGAAAGGTTCATATCCAGATCAAGCATGCTCTTGTCCTCATGTAACACTCTGACTCGTATTTAGCTCAAAGAAAGTGAGCCAAGTCTAAACAGTCATTGCTGCAATTTGTAATTCTATATGAATAGTCACAGTTCAGACCAGGTAATATCCTCAAGTAGCCAATGTTTTGATGAAGTTGTTTTTGTTTTTCATTGACAGAATAAGGTCCAGGACAAGCTTGAACCTGAAGAACAGAGATTTTTAGATCGCATGGTATCACTGGGCAGACGTAACGGATTACACCTGTCCAAAGATACGCAAGAGGTGATGTGATTTCTATGGCTTAAGTTTTTTTGAAAGTCAGAGAGGTTTGAGAACAGACTACAAATAGAGAAAATTTGGGCAATAGAATTTTGTAGATGCATTTTACACGTTGCGTTGTTACCATCATGACTTAAGAAGCATCATGAAGCATGCAGTTATCTCTGTCAGATGTGTGTACGGGATAGATTGGATGGGTGACCAAGAGTTAAAGCAGAGTACATTCTTGCTTTTGTATTGTATGATAGTAGTTGTTTGCTGCTGTTAATGTTTTTTTACTTATTTCCACAGACGTAATGATCCTGTTTGTAGATAATACAAGCGCACCACAGATTTATATGAATTTACACGTGCAGTTCTCGATCTTTTATCTGAGGATTCTCATGTTTGCCATCTCTCTTTAATGTTTCGTATTAGGCTATTTAAAATGTATGCATGCATTGCCATTTTCCTGTCCTACTTCACATGTTTTGCTCACACATTTTTTTTTTGCTTTATCTCCACA
This sequence comes from Carapus acus, assembly GCA_900312935.1. Classification (NCBI taxonomy): domain Eukaryota; kingdom Metazoa; phylum Chordata; class Actinopteri; order Ophidiiformes; family Carapidae; genus Carapus; species Carapus acus. The sequence goes on from OMPJ01009926.1 coordinate 37,798, forward strand.
GGAGATAAAGTCAACCTCCAAGCGTATTAGTGAACTCTCCATAGAATTCAACAGGAATTTGAACGAGGACAGCACGTATCTTACTTTTTCAGAGTGGGAACTAAGTAAGTGCATGTGATATGATATACAAAATCCAGTGTGGCCTGCTTGCCTCTGTTAACCACTGGGACCTCGTTTCACTCACGTTAACTTTCTCCCTTAAGGTGGCCTAGCAGACAGTTATTTGAACGGGCTGGAGAAGACTGCAAATGGACAATATAAGGTTACACTTGAATACCCACATTACTATCCTCTGATGAAGAGGTGTCACAATCCTGAGACCAGGAGGAGGATGGAAACGGCTTTTCACAGCAGGTGTAAAGAGGTGAGTGACCTCTTTTGACTTTCATTCAGCAAGTCTGTTTTGCACCGGGGGCGATTCATTTTTAGTTTTGTCTGTGCTTGACAGCATGAATGTGTTTTGCTATTGCAAATTATTAATACTATAGTTTACTCAGAGCTTTGCGTTGCATACCGCATTCTACCCTTTTTTTTCAGGTAAACACACCCATTCTGGAGCAGTTGATACAGCTAAGGGCAAAGGTTGCAGGCTTACTTAGTTACAGTAGCCATGCAAACTATGTGTTGGAGATGAACATGGCTAAGAATGCAAGCTCCGTGTCTGACTTTCTAGGTATGGCCGCTTCATGACCCCGGCCCAACACATAAACACACATGTCAATGAATTCCAGTCATTTATAAAGTTCTAAAGCATGTTCATGGATTTTTTTCTCACTTAATCAGTTACTAACTTCAACCACTTGGTATCCATCAATTTGTTGAAATGCTATGGCATTGTAAATAAGACTGGAAGATTGTGCGTAATATGAGAGGACAACCACAGTGCAGGCTAAATAAACTTCAAACAAAACCTTTCAAGTGTGGTCGGTGGAGTGAGTGATTTATGCAGCACTTCTGGGAATGCAGACAAAGACATGAAGACATTTGACACCCATGTTGCTTACATGTTGTTTAATTTAAGGGTCATAAACAAGGGTGCCACAGACGGCAGTCATATTTTACTAAGTGAAAATGTTCCTGTGGAATCTTGCCAGTGAAGTATTAATATAGCACCGATTAAGTGGTTCATACATTGCAGCTTTGAATGAACCCGCAAGTGTGGGCAGTGTTGATTTTATCATGTTCCAGCAGAATGAAAGACATGTTTCATTTGAAAATTTGAACTGAATAAGTTTTACCTTGTTTTTTTCTCTTGCAGATGAATTCCATGGAACACTGAAGGCTATCGGGAACAAAGAGAGGAAATACATTCTCGCCCTCAAGAAGAGGGACTGCATGATGAAAGGCTATGAATTTGATGGCCTAATCAATGCGTGGGATTTACCCTACTACATGAATCAGGTGGAGCAGGTCAAGTTTACTGTGGACAAGGACAAGCTAATTGAGTATTTCCCACTTGATGTGGTGACCCAGGGACTCTTTGGTATCTATGAGGACCTGCTAGGCCTCACATTCACTGAGGTGGAACATGCGCACGTGTGGCACAAGGATGTTAGACTTTATTCAGTCTATGACACTGGCACACAGGAGGAAATTGGCCAGTTCTATCTAGACTTGCACCCAAGGTAGAGAGGAAATGTGTCATCTCTATTATCATTCTCTCATATTTGTCCTCTCGCATAAAATATTAAAACGACAGACTTCTGTTCTACCAGAGAGGGGAAGTATGGACATGCCGCCTGTTTCGGTCTCCAGCCTGGTTGCAAAGGGCCTGATGGGAAACGCAGACTTCCAGTCGCAGCGATGGTCGCAAATTTCACCAAACCCACAGCTGGCTGGCCTTCTCTACTCCAGCACCATGAAGTAGAAACCTACTTTCATGAGTTTGGTCATGTTATGCATGAGCTGTGCTCCAAGGTATGCAACAGACATCTCACACATGATGACTTTGTTTTTTATGTAAATTAAAATGAAAGAGGCTTAACTTTTCAATGTTCTGTATCAGACCACTTTCTCTGAATTCAGTGGAACCCTGGTGGAAACTGACTTTGTTGAGGTACCCTCTCAGATGCTTGAGAACTGGGTTTGGGAGAAGGAACCCCTCAGAAGAATGTCTGGCCATTACAAAGATGGAAGCCCAATCCCAGACAATCTGCTTGAGAGACTTATTGCCTCCAGAGTTGCAAACACTGGTCAGAAAGCACATGTCAGAATGCAAAGTTCTTAACACCAAGTTATTTCTGGATTCAATGACAAGCTTGTTTGTTCCCTTTAGGTCTGATGAATCTGCGTCAGGTGGTCCTCAGCAAGGTGGACCAGTCCCTACACACCAGTCCCTGTAAAGACACAGCTGCACTCTTTGCAAAACACTGCAGCGAAATCCTTGGTGTTTGTGCAACACCAGGTCAGTCACAAAATTAGCAACCCAACTGTGTCTGTCTGTGTGTGTGTGGAAATGTTTGGCTCATTGATGAGCCACCATAGCCAAATTTGGGGCTGTCATAGACAAAGACAGCGCAGGATCTACCTTTACAAGAGTCCCCTTTAACGCAGACATCCACTTTTGATGGAACCCATTTGTTGATTGAAATATAATCAATGTACCGTGATGATAAAAATTCACAAATCCAATTTGAGTCATGACCTTGTACTTTGCCAAATGAATCACTCTCACCACTGTTATGGCTTTGTAACAGTTCAAAAAGAGCATAAACCTCTCTCATTTAACTTGGATTAATGAGCCATGGATATAATTTATTTTTCAGATACAGCTCATTTTAAAGACAACGCTCTGCTTTTGTGATTGCAAAACTTAAAGCAGCCACAGCCGCACCTACAGTGCATCTTTCTTCACTCAGTACATTTCTCTTGTCACAAGACCTAATGAAGCCACAGACAAAAAAACACAGTCACATAAATATCTTTAATGAAGAGATCCCTCTGTCATACTGCAACAGAATTAGTCGTGGTTTTGTCGTGGATTGTTGGTGGGTTCAGAAGTGCTCACCTCAAGTCTTGCTCTTTGCTGTTGCTTTGTACCGTTGTATAGACAAAGCAATGCAATTCTGTAGCCACGAGGGGGCATTAACACTTGGTGTGTTTCCCTTCTCTATGATGATTGGCTATCATCAAAACAGTGTCAATATTGATTACTGTAATGACACCATTACAATGGGCACATCATCATTAAATCGTCAGGTAAACACAAAGAGTAGATCCCAGCCAGTTCTAATCACTCTTCGAAGCTTTACTGAAGGTGTTGGAGAGATATTTATGTCAAACAAGATCAATTTATGGGATCATGTTGGAGTATGTCGAGAAAGAATTGTGTAAATGTCAGTCCTTTATTAGGTAAGGTCAGTTGTTAAGCGAGTACAGCATCTTTTACTCCTTCAGTCAACGGTCCCACTGAAACAACACAGTATTTTCTGAGCATTTGCACCGTACACCCTAGTTTGTGTTTCAATAGGCTGTTCGGGCCCATAATGCTTCACTTCATGACCATGACTCCCTGTCTAAATTTTGAATGAACATGTCCTTTGAACTTTCATGGTGCAGACTCAACATTTCATTAGCAATTGTGGGTTGATACTTAACCCAAGGTGAGGTCATCAACTTAAAGCTTCATTCCCTCATGAAACCACCAAGGCTTCATTAGTGCCTAGATTTATGCACAAACTAGGAGACATCAAAGATGCTGTGTTATCTTGCGCTGACCTGACCTGCAGTCACAGATCGGAAGCCGATCTGATTCTGCTTTGCTCGTGTTGCCTTTAAATGTATTCTGGAACAATCCCGGGGAGGCTTGAATGTCAGTCTTTTTTCAATGAATTAAAAGCTAGCTTGTCAAGGCTAAAATGATTGGGATTGTTTATTGATCTGTGATTTGGAATCTCTATAATTTGCCATTATTTCTTTATTTTCTGTAGGTACAAATATGTTGGCCAGTTTCAGCCACTTGGCTGGAGGATATGACGGTCAGTACTACAGCTACCTGTGGAGTGAAGTCTACTCCATGGACATGTTTTTCAGTCGTTTTAAAAAGGAAGGCATTATGAATTCAAAGGTAGGCCTGACAGATGTTTCCTAGTTGATTAATTGTTAATATAAAACTTCACTGTGACAGTGAAAAAAAACATTGTTTGTGTACGTTTATGATTGTAGATTGGAAAAGAGTACAGAAGAATCATTCTTGAAACTGGCGGCTCTGTGGACGGGATGGACATGCTTAAAACCTTTCTTGGACGTCCACCATGCCAGGATGCCTTTTTTCTCTGCAAGGGACTTGTGCGATCACAAGAAATACATAGCAGTTGTGATTAACCTACAGAGAGTGACTATAAAATGTTATTTATTCAGTGATGTGCAGCGGAACATTCACTTAATGGTGAAGAATTGTCATCTCTGAGGTGGATACAAGCAGGTGGAAGAATAATCTGTGGTGGCGACCACTGACGGCAGCAGACGAAATGGAAGAAGTGACCGTCCCTTAAGTATTATCGCAACATTTTGTTATTCAAGAAGAGTGAGGTGATCAGTGTGTTTTGGGGTACAGTATTACATTGTATCTGACACCAGTGCCTAGTTCTCACGTATGCTTTTGACGCAAGCAAACATCGAATTCCGATAGGGGGCGCCAGGTGATGACAAAAACGTCGAAAAAAATAATAACTTATCACATTTTTGATATCATTACCTATCTGTTTTTTTTTATCATGCGTTGATGTATTGTGCAACTGTGAGTGTTTTCTGCACTGCTGCGGATCGAATATTTCGACGATGTGTGTAAACATTTGTACAAACTAAGTGTGATTTAAAAAAAAAAACTGTTTTTGTGTCGCATCGTCTGTGAAATAGTTTCAGAATTAAACCCGATATTTGAAGTTAACTGTGCAGTAGTTGTTTTGGACGGGTGTTTCCTGCTCCCAGGCAGGCGGAGGGCCGTTCCGTGCCGTGTGACCAGCGGAGTGAGAGCCGTCTGGCAAGCTGCTGGCGGGGGCTCAGTCGGGACTTGTGGGCTGCCTCCTCCTTCGTGTCGGGCTCTCACAAGAGAATCACACCACAACGACTCCTTCCTTCACTCGTAAATTTTTACTCGGCCGTCCCGTTCTTGCGAAGCTTTATCCTGGTTAATGTTTAATCGAAAGGAAATAATGAGTAAGAACATCTGGGTGCGGCACACTTCGAGACTGAGGGCTTCGCCACGGTGCGGGTCGGACGCGTTCTCGGCTTTTGTATTTCCTCTCTGACTACCGAGGACGTTGAAGAGGGTCTGAATGTGTGTCGCCCATTCTCTCTGTACGTAGGAGTTATTCAGTGCATGTCGTTAAGATTCTTCAGTTGATGCATTTTGTAATCAACCGTGAGGTACGAACGGGGGACCGGGGAAAGAAGCAAAACAAAAGAGGACAACGGTCGGACGAAGGCTTGTGGAGGAGAATGTGTATTGGCTTAGCCATTTAAAGTGGGGAAAGGTTAGCAACCTGCTAAAGACTGACAAAAATCAATGCAATTTTGACGAATCTTTGCCAATGTTCAGTCGACTAGATATTTCTGGATAGTATCCTGCCCACACTGCGGAATTAAACCGACAGAACGACAACGTTATATCCCGGTAAGTGCCTTTGTTTTTCGCCGTGCCTTTATCTGTGGGGCCCCCCGCAGCATGCTAACCTCTGTGCTAGCTCGCCCGATGCTGTCCCAATTGAGAGTTACGATCGTCCCTCTGCTCGGAGTTTTCAAATTCGATGTTGCGGCACACCAGTCCACAAACGCTTGTGGTCACAGTTGGTGGCTGTGGTGTATGTTGTAACACGGTGGTACACACGGGAATATTTCGGCAAGGTAGTAAATCAAGGGCTTTCCGAAGCTACGTTGTTTTCATATGATTATTTCGCCATCCTTCTCGATGTTAGTGCTGCCTGCCTCGCCACGGAACAAACTGAAATCACCGTAGTTTCTCCCATGTAATGTAATGCAAAAATATTACAACACTCTACAATTCACGTTTTGGTGTGTTAGTGGCGATCATATGCTGTCTTTTGTCGAAGAGCACGTCTGCGGAGCAGCGGTTTACTGGACACAGCGCTCAACACGTCGCTATTTTCATTTTCACGTTAATCAGATTAGCACCGTTAACCCCGTTGTCATTTAATCCTGTTAATACTGGAGGTGGATGCGAAGCTAATCTCTGGTTTTAATTTTAAGCAGTTTTGGTAAAGCGAGGTTACCAGTCAAACACCAGTGGGAAAGCCTCTGATAAAAAAGCAAATGGCATGTGAATGGAAACGGGTGCAAACACTGTGTCCAATTAGACTACAGGTAATTATGACGTGAAGTCGTGCTCACTGCAGTCCTTCGGTGTTATTTGTATATGGCTGCCGCCTTGTGCCTTTTAATCAATGGTCAAATTAATCAAAGAACGTTAATGCGGTTTCCCCATGGATTGCATGACTGCAGCTTGACTGACAGAGATATAACACTGGCGGTGGTAGTGGTTTTCGAGGTCGTTCATATTTTGTCTGCAGTCCTCATCAAGCACGGAATGGATGCAAAATTAAAAATAACAGTCAAACTATGGCTTTATGGCACACAGGATCAAATACAATGTTTAACATGTCCATGGTAAAGTAGATATGTGACTTCAAGTTATGCCAACATTGCGACAGTCTCACTCTGCTCTCACTCCATGTTGCGGAGATACACACTTGACAGAGCAGCATTAACCCGTGACTCTGACCGGTCAAATGACTCAAACCACCCTGAAAACACAAGACATGGTTTGATATTAAAAGTTGTTGGTCATGGTTGCTTGGCTGCCATGTCCCTCATCAGCTGAATTTAGTAGTGGAGCCTCTTTTGGTACCTTAGATTTGAATTTTAATCTGCACTTAACCAGTCCCGACACCTGTAGGCCTTGAATCCAACAGTCGTTTTCCATAGTATATCATTTCACCTATACATAGATTGTGGCCTCTCTCATTTGCATGCTTTGATCCTCTCCCACATTCGAGGCAAGTTCATGTTTTCTCAATACGTTGCTAGAACTCCTTGAAACTGGCATAGTCTTTGAGCCATCGCTTTTTTCATTCAAGTGATGTAAACTGTGTCAGTCAACAATGTCCTTTGCTCCCTCTAACATTCACTTACAACAGATCATCATCCAAGACCATCATTTCACTGCTACAGTATTTTCGTCTTTGACAATCTGTGCAGTAATATCGAGTGTTCAACATTGTTGTTACAATAACACCATTACCAACAGTTTTGCAAGAGCCTCGACATGCAAAGCCATGTTTTATGTTAACAGTTTACAAGATATACATTTCCTTGACCTAACATTCCATTGCATAATGTCTATGGTATTAGTCCTCCATGTGTCCCATATGACTTTTTCTTGCATATCTTTTTTAGTACATACTGTCTATGCATGAGATGAATTCAGCATTCATGTCCAACAAACATTCTTAAATCACCATGTCAGTCAGAATTTAACAAATTTTTCATGTCATGAGCTGTTATGTGTCTAAGACAACAATTTTCAAAGACAATGCAGATACAGAAACTGTATTCGTGTCGCAGTCTTATCACTGCATCACAGATGGTGGTTTTCGTTATTTTGTTTTGCTTTATTGTGTATTTTCTATTTTTGCACTACTGTACATCTTGCAGCTTTGTGACTCACATACCATTTATAGCTTACATTTCACAGCAGACTCAGCATTTATTTTACCTTTGTTACACAACAATTTTCAGTAATCACAGCACGGCTATTCTGAATGCGAGTCTGGCAAGCTGACCGGGTGGGTGGAGGTGTCGTGGATATCTGCTTCTACTCAGTGTGACTTCAGACATGAAATGATGATTGAGAGTATTCAAAATATCATTTCCATGTATTAGTGGTGTGTCTTCAACATCTAATCCGTTGTTTAAACTGAATTAGCAGGTGAGAAAATGTCATTTGATGCTGGCATTTTAAGTTTCGCTGTAATTGAGTGCTTTTAATTGTGAAGTGTCGTGTGTTGTGAGGGACTTGAACTTCTGTATAGATTATACAAAGAAAGCATAATCTTTATGATATCAAACAAATTCAACTGCCATCTCCATGCCAGATCTGTGCGTACAATGAATTGGCACCTCGTAAACATTATGACTTGCTGTGCAAGTGACAACTGACAATGTACTGTAGCAGTTGTGAGTGGTGCTCGATTTCATGGACTGTTACAGAATGACAGCAAGGCATTATATCTCTATTTTGAAAAACAGACACAAGCCCTCTCAAAGTGCAATACCAATCGAACACAAACAATGACTCTGCAAACTGTCTTGGACTGATTGATTGTAGATATCAATAATACATGTACTCGGTCACAACAATTCCTTCAATCAAACCCTCCCACTGTGTGCTCATAATTGCCGTTCAATAGCTTTGACTAGCAGTTTGCGCTTTAATCGAGATTTAGTTAAATTGTCTCGTAGTCTACACTATTCATCCAATGATGCCTTCATTACTAAATAGCATTTTGATGCTGGTGACTCCTCTTTCATTCTCTGCTTCCTTTTCTCTGATCTTATCTCTACTTTCTGCTGCAATAGCCCAATGCTTCACGAAAATCAATACACTAATCCTATTCACAGTCCTTGATACCTAAGATATGAGTGTGACATTGACTGACTGTCATGAGTCATTGATCATATTATTCGCCTGACTGAGAAGGCTAAGATTAACCAAGTTGTTGTTTCATCTATTTTATCACAACCATGCTCTGAAGATTGTAGACCCCCCTATTAAAAGGATTGTGAAGCCACGTTGCCACATGAAATACATTTTATCCAGTAGATTTATGAAACTCTCGACACTTATTTACCATCAACAATGGTGATTTTTGAGCTTGTTGCATCATATACTTGCATTATAAGATGCTGTGTGATGTGTAGAACTTGTTAAACAGCAAAGGTTCTATTTCATTAATCGTTTTTAATAAGGCAAGTCTATTAACTAGGTAAATAACAAGGACAAAACTGTCAACAAAATGCCCATCTTTGGAGGCCTACTCAAAACCACTGCTTTATTTCCACAGCAAGAATACAATCCCCTCTCCATAGGCGTTAGATACGATTGTCTTGAGAGCACTGTTTTGTAACTGGGAGGCAATGCAGGTCTTTTTTGGTACACAAATACCCAATACATATCTTCAGGAGCAGAAACAGTTACGATTAAAAGTACCTACAACATCCTTCGATTTCCATGACACCACATTTCTTCACATGGCAATGGAACCTTTTAATTCGTCACCTGTCTTCTTTGAAGTTAGCATGTTGTTGAATTTTGCATTGCAGGGCCACAGAAAGTACTTCCTTTGACATCAGGGCTATTCTCCATCACTGCTGCTTTTGGTTTCACTTCTGCTTTGGTTGTGGTAGTGAGGGCTTGGGCTGAGTGAACAGCAAGTAGATGCTTTGGGTGTCACTACTAGAGCGATCCCCTCCCCCACTGTTAAAAGCCCTAGTTTTAGGACTGATGTCCATTTATGCCCATCCCTGACCAGGGAACTTTTGTTTGGAAAGATTCTGTATCCAAATAGATGAGGATAAAGGCAACCAGGAAGTGGAGCAGAAACTAATCGGTGGCAGTGCACTGCAATGTATTTGTGGCCAACTAAGAGGGCCTAAGAAAGTCACATTTTCCCAATTCTTTTCCTACTCCTCGTTTATTATACAGTAGCTTCTTTTTTCTTTTTCCTCTCCTGAATCACTCTGATTAGAGTTTTCTGGAGAGGCCAACTCTTTTCAAGACATAAACTACACAAGACAATATTTCATTATGCACTGACCTGAGAGAAATTGTCATGTAGCATTTCAAGATGTCCCATGTAGTCGCAGGGAGAGCCTTTTGGCAATCTGGTTGACCATTTTTCTAACAAGATCCAACTGAAAAAACATTTTATCCACAGAGAGTAAAAATTTTGCAGGCGGGACCCCAACAATTTCCAAATGCAACATACTGTATAACGAGCCTCTATTCACCCAGCCATTTACAGTAACTTTCAAATCACCTGAGGGGAACCTCCCAAATGGATCACTTAAGCACTTACCTGCCAACCTACAGTATCTAATGAACATGTGTTAGAACTCCTGCAGAAACTGAATTTCATGCCACACTTCAGCCCCCCTCCCCCCTCCCGACTCACCTCTACCGATGTACATCAGTCGAGGTCATGCTCAGAATAATGTTAATAGTTTTGCAGTTTGACTGAGTTTTTCTCTATAATGTCTGCAAGTATATCTATGATTTCATAAAAAACTACTGTATGTGTAAAGTTACCATCACAGTGTAGATGAAGTGCTACATCTTTGAGATGTTTTGTAGTTTTTTTTCGGTCATATCTGCTTTGGCTACAAACAGCACTGAATTTCTGTTGAGTGCAAGTGTTCTCAATATGTGCGTCTCACCCTTTTTGTCTGTGTGTGTGTGTGTTTTGGCAGGGCAAATTACTGCTGTTGGATATATCCTCCATCATCTCCCATCTGTTGGGATCCAGGTGCTTGAGTCCTAAATGACAAGGTATGTAACCAAGGCAGTGTGTACATACATGGTTTTTGATTTCCAAAGTACCAATTGTTTGTGATTGCTTATCTTATCTTCAAAGTTGCTGCATCAATAATGTTGCTGCATAATGTTCTAATGCTTTAACCCACACTCCTGTCAAACTCTGGTGAAATGCTTTCTATTCTAATGTACAGTATATTTCATCCTCTTCATCACTTAATACATTGCCAACCTCTCTATGAACACAGTGCCCGTGCAACTTTATTTAAAGAGGACCAAATCAAGTCTGTGAAGCACCTAGTTTTTGACCTTTTCTTTAATAAACTGGATGCTGGAAGCTCACCTAGCTTGTTTGGCAGGTGTATCGTGTCTCTCACCCTCCAGGAGAAAAGGGCGAGGCTCTCCTGTTGTTTCTTGTCAGAGGAAGTCTGGTGTTTGGCAGGAACTAAACATCAGGCCTATTGTATGTCACGGTGCTCGGTGTATATCAGTATTGCCTCATAGATGATGGAGCATTTGGGGTATCTAAATGATTCATCAAGATGTCATGTGTGAATGATGCCGTGTCGATATAACAGATCAACAAAACCTGCCTTCCATAACACTCTTCAAGAAATGAAGAGACGTCATTTTTTCAACCTGGCATTGTGATGATCTGTGTCTTAGTTTTTGTTTTTGTTACCCACATTTTGTGGACATCAGATGACGGGGAACATTGCTAACATCTTTCTCTCCCCCACAAAAGAGCATCCCATTCTATTCTCCTTAGCATGGAGCAAAAGGAGGCAGTATTGACTGCTGGCACTAAATAGGTAAAGGCAATGACCAGCCTGTGGCACAATCTCAATGGTGAGAGTGTTTGCGTGTGGGTCAGGAACTTTGCGGTTGTTGATCTTGCTCACGCAGAATATTTGTTTACTCAAATTCCAAACATGCTTAGTCTACAGGCTGCCACAAGGGTATTCATATTGAATTAGACCTGGAGATTTTGTACCGAGATATTTCCTCCAATGACCCGATTGTCCCAGGAGGTCATTTGTAACACTTAACATGCAATGAAGCCTCATTTCATCAGCGGGTACAGTCCCTGTGTTTGACAGTCTAGTGACCATGCATAATGCATAAAGATAGCTTGTCTGAGAACATTGTATGAATATAACAAAGCAAAGCACTTGATGAAAATCTTGTGATATGAATGGAGACCATGGCTAACTAGGATGGCAGGAAGGATGTAGTGGAACATTTGCAGTGAGTCCTGTCCTGGCAGAACCGGTTTACCTTTCAAGACCATAGAATTTTGTCTTTGTCCTAAGAGCTTTGTTTAATTACCGGTATGCTTTAGCTTGTTGCTCTAGTTGGACCCGTTCACACGAGCGTCATTGTCCACAGTAAAGAGTAAAATGTTCTCATAGGTTGAACATAAAGCATTGCATTGAGTTTTTTTGAGAAGTCGATACAGACATAGCAGCATCTCTGTTGCGTACGAAATCTACCTGCCTGCCTGCCTGCCTACCTGCCTACCTACCTACCTACCTACCTGCCTACCTGCCTGCCTGCCTGCCTGCCTGCCTGCCTGCCTACCTACCTACCTACCTACCTACCTACCTACCTACCTACATTAACCTACCTACCTACCTACATTAAGCCCCGCCTAGATGCCTGACTTAAAAGACTGATTGTGTTGTGTCTTTGTGCTGCAGTTGTAATTGAGAGCATTCATATTCTATGACACAACCATGGAGCACTCGTGCCGCAATATTTACTGCAAATATTATCTAGCACACGTCATCAAGTCCACACAGCTGCATGAGTTTACAGTTCACAC
>OMPJ01009927.1:9737-116442 GCA_900312935.1 Carapus acus
GAGGAAGGGATGTGAGGTAGTGTTGATTTGAAAGCTTAAAACAGTTCATGACACTTCTTTTGTCCAAGGGCAGCAAGCGTGCAGGAGGTGAGTAGATTTTCAACTGAGACAAGAATTTCCTCTTAACGGTAACCGTAACTACAGCCAGGTGGGCTACATGTCCAATGTCCAACACGGAGAAGGGGTAGGCGGTTTATGGTGAAGGTTGCCTCACCAGCTCAGGAAGCACATTTAACTGTCAGCCTGCCAGCACATGGACTCTTGTGTGACTATTTGTCTAACTGGAGGACAACATTCAAGTTTTAGTTTCTTTAAGCTCTCTCTTTTGTGTGACCTGAAACTACTTGCAACTTTTTTTGCTCTGCTGACCGGATTTCTGTCAATTTTAACGTAAACCAGAGCTCACTGCAACGTCAGACTCTTGTTGACTCATGGACCAGTTACTCGGCTTTCGAACGACAAGCTGAATCTGCTTAGATATTTTTCACACTTTGTATGTTTGTTGAATGATATTGGCGTGTCTCTCCAGAGACAGAACAACAACATGGGTACTTTTAGGCAGCACGATGAGCTCTGGCTGCTTCTTGGAATCTAATCTGTCAACGTAAACGCGTCCCTTATCTGCAACCAAATTACTGAGTCACTGCATTTGGTGTGCAAACAATATCCAGATGAATGTATGTCTAAGATCTCACTCATTGTGGACGAAAGGGATTTATGGTGACAGAAAGTCCTCGCAGCAGCCGCCCATAAAGTTTGTTTCATCTGACGTTGCAAACACACAGACGAGGGTGAGACTCCTGTGGAGGTCAGCAGTTACTCTGGTCTGTGTGTGTGCGCGTGTGTGTATGTTCTTGCCTGAAAGAGCACAGTGTTTAGCAGGCAGCTCTCAGTCTTGAAACAGCAACACAGTGTTCCCAGCCCCCTGCTCGCCAGCCCACCTCTTTTTCTTATTTTGTTTTCATTTGGCGACACAGCTTTTTCCACTTTCTTCAGAGGGAGCAACGTGGTGTTTCAGATACTTTCGCACACAATGGGTGACTACTTGCAAACAGCCTCTACGTCTTCGAAGAATGTTTGAACTTCTTACTCGGCTGAAGAGAGGGTTCAGTAAAGGGTCTCTGTTCATTACAGCACCACCATCAGGTCTGTTGGTCTGAGAATTCAGCGTTTGAAAGTGAAAATCTGTTTACTTATCCACAGACGCCTTTCGCTCTTTTCAAGGTCACTGTCCACACAGCTCAGAACAGTGTTCATGTGCTGTTTTACAATGTTGTTCCCTGCCAAATGAGATGAATTACCATGATGAGCGAAATTCCATAGCAGAAAGAGAAAGCAAAGGCCACTCATATTCCTCTAACATTTCAGGAAACCAGAATTACAGCTCATGCCAGTAATGCCAGTGAGCAGGCTCGTTCTGATAAGATATGGGTGAGGTTTGAGGTTTATGTGACCTGAGTTCTTTTTGACTGGTAGGGTAGATTTCTTTGTTGTCCTTAGCGTCAGATATTGGCACTGCAGTTCAGTTATCACAAGACTCAAGAAACAAGCATGGCCAGGCTGTAATGATCCACGTACCATCCTCACGGCCAGTATCCATGGTGGCCATCACGCTCTAATGGCTTAGATTTGAGTTCTGTGACCGTTGGTGCCATTTATGACAGCATGCGATATTGCGAGGAGGCAAGTGTTGTAATAGGAAAGTCATTAAACAGTCTTGTAAGGGCACTATGGACCGATCATCGATATTTTCATGACTTTGACTCCTTTTGCATTACTGTCAGTCTGGTGACAGGGGAATGTGTGTCATGACGGATAATCAATTATTTTGACCTCCTCCTGCTATTTTACTCTGGATTTTGCCCCTTAAATGATTAATCATAGATGTATTGGGTAACTTTTGCATGTAATATTTAAGCCGTCTTCTTCTCCCTATCTCATCAACCAGGGGATCATCCAAATCGTCATCACCCTCCTCCTTCCTCGCACTCTGCTGCCTCCTCTTCCTGCCCGCCACCATGGAGGAGGACACCAAGGTCACAGAAACACATGCCCCTGCGCATCTCCTGGAGAGGCGCATTCGACATCGCCAGTCTACAGTCTCTGCCCTCAAATCCAAGATTAAGAGAGGCGCGACTTGCTCCGTTCCTAAAGCTCGAGCCACTCTGCTGGGGTTCTTCCCTGTGGTGCGCTGGCTGCCCAAGTACAAACTGAAGGAGTATGTCTGGGGTGACGTAATGTCCGGGCTGATTGTCGGGATAATCTTGGTGCCACAAGCCATCGCTTATTGCCTCCTGGCTGGGGTGGAGCCAATCTATGGCTTGTACACTTCGTTTTATGCAAACATCATCTACTTCCTGATGGGGACATCCAAGCATGTCTCAGTGGGAATCTTTAGCCTGATGAGTCTGATGGTGGGCCAGGTAAGCCATTTCAGAATTCGACCACATCCTTGTCTCCACATTCACTCCATTCGCAGTGCTTGTCGTCAATTGTCAATCTTTACCTTCAGTGCTGTTTAAATCCTGAGGGTCCGTTGTTGTCCAGTTCATAGCTGTTGCGATCTTCTTGTCCTCAGGTGGTGGACAGGGAGGTGTACCAGGCAGGGTTTGACCTCAGTGAGGACTCCGGACCTGCAATGCTGAGTGCCAGTCTGCTGAACGGCTCAGCAAGCACCAACCTGTCAGCTAGTGAACAAGGCATCAATGAACTGCTTGGCTTTGAATGTGGGAAAGAGTGTTACGCCATCAGTGTGGCTGCCGCTGTCACATTCCTTGCTGGGATCTATCAGGTGAAGGACTAGTTTGGTGAAATGCCAATAAGTTTCTTACGTGACAAATGTGGATGAAATTTGAGGTCAGTTGTGCTCTTCTCTCTCCTCCCTCCCTCTCATCCTGTGCTCCCCAGGTCCTCATGGCAATCTTTCGGCTCGGCTTCGTCTCTGTTTACCTTTCAGGCCCCATGCTTGATGGCTTTGCCACAGGAGCGTCTTTCACTATCCTGACCGTACAAGCAAAGTACCTGCTGGGTTTAAAGATTCCTCGCTACCAGGGCTACGGCACAGTGGTCGTCACGTGGATCAACATCTTGACCAATATCCACAAGACCAATGTGTGTGACCTCATTACAAGTGCAATCTGCATCACAATTTTAGGTGAGGATGCCGATGATCTCTGCAATAGAATCTTTGTGGTTCATCGGGTGCTCCTCATTCTGCATGTTTGATTCGGTTGGTTTGTCTTAAGTGGCAGGGAAGGAGATCCAGGAGCGCTACAAGGATCGTCTGAAGATCCCACTGCCAACAGAGCTGGTAGTTGTGGCAGGTGCCACGCTGGCCAGCCACTATGGAGACCTGCATGACAAATATGCCTCCAGTGTTTCTGGTCACATTCCCACAGGCTTCATCCCTCCTAGAGTGCCCAGCGTTACTCTGATGCCACGAGTTGCAGTGGACGCAATTCCCCTGGCAGTCATTAGGTGGGATTACTTTTCTATGGAGGATTTCTGTCTTGAGATCACCAAAATAACAGTTTTCAACGATATCTTTTCATTTTCTAGTTTTGCCTTCACTGTCTCGCTGTCTGAGATGTTTGCTAAGAAACATGGCTACACAGTTCGGCCCAACCAGGAAATGTTGGCTATTGGCTGCTGTAACATCATCCCGTCCTTCTTCCATTGTTTCACCACCAGTGCAGCACTGGCAAAGACCATGGTGAAGGACTCCACAGGCTGCCAGACACAGGTGAGGGTCTGTCATAGCAGAGAGAATCAGCACTGATGATGAATGAGGAAGCTGGACCTCTTAACAGTCTGTTTCGGGACGATTCGATGATCAATCACACGTATGAAGCATCAGCTGCTGGTGTTGTGTAGCTGCAGGCAAGAATTGAAACATTATGTTTGTGTTTCCAGTATAAAAGATATGGACCAGGGTTCTTTTACCGCGCTGTAAATTTTTATCATTCACCATGTGGTGCATCGCAATCTTGTCAAACTCGCACTTTACCTTCAACTGCCTCATTATTCTCTCCATCAGGTTTCCAGTCTGATCAGTGCACTGGTCGTCCTGCTTGTCCTCCTCTTCTTTGCACCGTTTTTCTACTCTCTCCAAAAGTGCGTCCTGGCCTGTATCATTATTGTCAGTCTTCGGGGAGCATTGAGGAAATTTCGGGACATCCCCGCCAGATGGCGTGCCAGCCGGAACGACGCCGTAGTCTGGATAGTCACGGCATCTGCTACGGCCCTGATCAGTGTAGAGCTAGGCCTGGTAGTTGGGATTGCCTTTTCTATGCTCTGTGTCATCTTTCAGACTCAAAACCCAAAGGTGAGTGCAAAACAAAACATGAAAAGGGTTTAAAAAAATTCACGCTGGTCTCAAATGTTTCAATCCATCCTCACCATCTCCTCTCACGTCAGGTGTCGCTACTTGGTCAGGCTAAAGACACGGAGCTTTACGAAGACATGGAGGAATACAAGAACCTCGCCCCACCACCTCATGTTAATGTTTTCCGCTTTCAATCCCCTCTATTCTACGCCAACAAGGACAGCTTTCTAAAGTCCCTCTACAAGGCTGTCAGGCTGGACCCGTTCTTGGAACTGACGAGAAGGAGGAAAATGCAGAAAAGGGCCAACAAGCTGACTGAGGACAATAAAATCAATGGCGGGGACGCCACTGGACTTGTGCTGGATTTCCATACAATAGTTTTAGACTGCTCAGCCATTCCCTTCGTGGACTCAACTGGTATGGCCACCATTAAGGGTCTGGCTAAGGACTACAAGGATATCGGAGTGACTGTGGTCCTCGCCAGCTGTAACACCTCAGTCGTGGACGCCTTGCACAAAGGAGGCTTTTTCGGGAAGGACAACAAAGACTTGGACAATTTGCTGTTTCACACTGTTCATGCTGCAGTTCTCCATGCAAACAGCAGGCCAGCATTGGGCAGCAGGTCGGATATCAGTGAGGTGTAGAGCTGCTGAGAGAGCAAAGAAAGGCAAGGAAAATTCCATTTATGGTCACCTATGGTCATCCTGCTTTTTTCCTGTGATGGTCGATAAATGGTGGAGGATTCATTAAAGTTGCCTTGTTGATCTCTGTGTACTTGCCCCCGTCCTGTGTAGGACTGTTTCACAGTTTCTTACAAACCTTAAACGTTTTCAAAGGCTGTACAAGGGCTTGAAATTTACACACTTCAGATTCTATATTGGGCTTTCGGCAGCCCTTACTGTCTTTATCCCAAGACCAACAATGCAGTTTACTGGTGTGAGTGGATCAGGAAAAGACAAAGTTGTTGTTGTTGTTTGAGATGAATCCTCAATTCCATAATATGTCAATCCTTCTACAATTCATGTTGCTCCACACTCATGGGTTTGAAAATCAGTTTTCATTGAATTTCAATGTCACTCATCCTCTGTTTTGAGGATGCAGTGGGCTGGAGTGCATTCGGTGGTTTGGACAGCCCAGTTTTGTTTTTGTTTTGTTTTTGTTTTTTGAGGAGGTCGATGCTGGGATTGAACCAGGAATCTTCTTGTTTTGAAAACTACCTCCTCAGCCATCTTAAATACCTTTTCCCTGCAATGAATGAGGACGTGTGTGTCCCCGTGAGTGTGTCCTTGTGTGTCCTCGCGTGTCCTCGCCATACTAATAAGCAGTCCACACAGGGGACCTGCTCTTTGCCAACAGCCCAAGTTGTGAGAAAGTTCTTAAATTCTTTGATCGCTCCTCTTAAAGTTCCAAACTGAAAACAGGATTGTTTGGATTACAATAATTGGAGATTACAAGAATTCTGTATCTGATAGATTCTGTATAATGAAAGGATGAATTATGTCTTTTTCTAAAACACTTTAAACAAGATTAAATCATGCTAGTTATTGCAAAATATTCCTGTTGTGAAGAGACAATGTAGCTTTATGACCATTTTTGATGCCTGACAAAAAATGCCTTAATACTTATACTTGAATTGATCTGTGAGAAACCTCACAGATTAACTTGAGAAAACATTGGAAAACCATTAATTCCATGAGCAACTGTTTGTATCAACTGTTACAGGTATGATAAAACTGGCTGGCTAAAGATGTTGACGTTCTTATGTTCTCTCTGTTTACCCTTTCAAGATAAGAGGGTTTTGTAGTTGTGCTATATTTTTGAAATATTTGTACTGGACATTTTTTGATACAGTCTCAATAAACAATTGCTCTCTAAGTGGTATTCTTTAGTTGGACTCGGTTTTCGTAATGCAGATTAATTCATTAGATGTCATGTGCCAAATGGCTTAATATCCTGTTTCTGTGTTGCTCATCCAAATCTATCCTGTTTCTATGGCACTAGGTTAAACTGGTTCTCTTACCCAAACATCCATTGCTGCATAATGTCTTGTGCAGATGACGCATCATTTACCCACATAATTAGCATTAAGGAATCACCTGCTATGGTGAAAAGAAAAAAAATGGGCACCATGTTTGGCTAGCCACCAGTGACTTCATTGACATTTGTAAAATCCTCCCATAAATGGTGCTCAAGAAGCGTTTATTTTTTCGTGCGTCATAGTTTACTTGCATACAAAATTCTGGTGATGATTTACTGAACAGACGCATGAGAGGGAGGATAATTTGCCGTGGACGCCCGTGAAGGCAGCAGCCAAAAGAAGCTAATTTACGTACAAAAGTGTGTTTACTATGAGGCAGGCTGTGGGTGAAATTGAGGAATGACCTTTGACCTGTTGACTCAATAGGTGCGCTTTTGGGGAACAAAACCTTGGAATTTTGATGATGGGTGGACCTGGTGATCGATTATGTGCTCCTCCTCAAAATGTTGGGGCTGTGTAAGGTCCACGTGGGGCTATTTTCAAGCATTGTTACATGACATCAGCATGTCTGACATGCACCACATGCACCACATACCCTGAGACAATGGCTGTACTGTAATCTATGAGCCCCAGAGGGACATATCAAAGAGCAATGTTTCCATTTATGTCTAAAACAAATCACTCACAGTCTGTGTCAGAAATACATGATTGAATGGAAGAACAGACAGGGTTGATGCATTAGATTTATAAATAGAGTAGTGATAGAGAGTACTCACACATGTACACCAGGTTATCTAAGGGTGTCATGATGCAGTCAAATGCTCTGAATAATAATGTGTGGTGAGAGTGATGACGGGTGATAGCGACAATAGTTTATCTTTAAGATATCAAGCCAGAAGCCAAAACATTTGTTTGGTCGTGTAACAAATTTGTGACCTACTTTTGACTTCATTGCATTATCACATTGCTTTCACATCTTTTTTCTTGCCCAATTGCACGGAGCGTCTCTCTGAATTGCCCCTCGGGGACAAATAGAGCTTCTCTGCGTCAGACTCCTGATCAACCGCTGTACCATTTCTCGGACAATGCTGCCGTCTACTGTTGCACAGGGGGAGTACACAAAAAGTTTAGCTACGGCGATTTGTTATGAGGAATACAAAATTCGGATTTCGATCCAAATTCCCTCCTAAATGAAAAACAAGAAAAACTAATGTATTGGCCGTGGGGACGCAACTGGCCGGTCTCACACGGGGTGAGTAATCCTACAGTAATGAAATAAGTCTGCAACGTGTCCGTCCTCCCACGGTGATGGCGTGTGACAGTGTTTTGGTGAGGAGGGGTTTTCCATCATTGGGACTGTTTATCTGCGCTTCAAAACAACAGGGTTAGATTTCTGTTGGTGATTTTTTTTCATGAATAGGTGGAAAGGCTGTCGATGAGGTTTAGCAGAACAGGTACTGGGAACGAACCAAGAGGTTTAGTTACCTCGTTTAACCCCAGCCGCAGGTCCATCTGTAAGACATTTGGAGGAGCGGGATGAGCAGGGCTGCTCCCGACACGACTACAGGATCAAGACCAAAGGAAAGGAACCGAGGGAGGAAGAGGAGAAAGACAGTGCTTAGGGGGACTTGACAACACCACCGTCCAACATAAGTCCAAAATATTCAGGGCGCGCGTTGATTCATTATAACTTGGGGTTGTTCATGTTATGTGTCTTCCTATCTCCTTACTTCTTGGTTTTCTTAGTTTTCTTGGTTGTGGGATGGTGTTTAGGTTCTCAGGTAGTTCCACGTCAAAGGAGGCATAAAAGGAAACAGAAATTTCAGATATTGTATCACCAAAATAAAAGTTTTGACTACGTTTTTACAAGTTGTTTTCACGTATTGGCTAATGCGTTGGTATTTTTATGGTTGTGTTTTTTCGGCCCGCTTTCGACTGTATATGTCTCAGGATGTCTTTTAAAAAACATACCACTCTTGAGCATATCCAAATTCATGATCGAATCCTGCACTTGAGAGCATCTCGACGTATGAATAAAAAATCTCGAGGGTGTAGAAGATGTAATTCAGATTGGAGACAAATCTGACGTATTGCTGACACAGGTGTGTACGGCATTTAGATCCCACCCGCTGCTAACGCAACAGGTAACACCAAAAAAAAAATACCCCTGAATCAGAGTCGTACGTGGCCACAGACATGTACCAAAAGTTGATGCAACAGACCATTGGTATTCATTTATCGACACGAATCACCTTTCGTGACCCTCCTCCCCCGCCCATCGTTTACTTTGATTACGAAGGACTGTACTTTTTTATTAGCGTAAGAGCGGATGTGACGCAGCCGGGTTATTATGACGATTGTGTGTGTGTGTGTGTGTGTATGTGTGTGTGTGAGAGAGAGAGAGAGAGAGAGGAGAGGGAGAGAGAGAGAGAGAGAGAGTCTCCAACAGCTGTCTGACCCTGCCCAGTGTGTTTTTTTAAGGCCCCCGGGATGTGATTGCGTCCATCCCGCTGGTTTCCCGCAGACACGCGAACGCACCACCACCACCGCCCGTTATGCCGGGGCGGAACACTCTCCCCTCCTTCACTCCACTTTGACTTCTTTTCCTCTCACCAATGCGACTTTTCCGCTGATATGAAACACTCGGAGCATGGATCGGACATGGATCTTACTGACCCTGCTCGGAATATGTGTGTGTCCGTGGGTGTGTGACGGCGAAGACGCGTCCTGCGATGGAGCCTTTGATATTTATTTCGTATTAGACAGGTGGGTTGTGTGTGTCCGTGTGTTTGTCTTTATGTGGAGGGGGGTCGCTTTCTCTCTTTCTCTCTCTCTCTCTCTCTCTCTCTCTCTCTCTCTCTCTCTCTCTCTCCTCTCCTTGTATGGACCCGTTCGGTTCGGTTCGGTGGCTCCGTTACCACCGGGACGCGTTCACTGTCCCGATTTTTCAGTCTTCTGGTTCACTCCGCTCACTGCATTGTTATCGCATTAATTCAGTGTTTTCCCTTTGTTATGACTTTGATATTAACCATATCGGCGCATAACCCTCTCCCGCCCTAGATTGCAGCCAAACCCACAAAACAAACGTCCTGTTAGTGCCACATATGTTGATAAATGTTGTAGAAAAAGAGAAGTGAGGGATTACTGCGACATTGAAACCTCTGGATAGTACCATCCACTCATCTATGAAAGTTTTGTGAGGGGCCAAAGAGTTCAGGGGTCCCTAAAGACAGAGGTTGATGATACAGTCAACGACATAATTACATTCATTTCCGTGCTGTTGTGAAGAAGAAGCTCAAAATAGAGAAGAAAGTCATCCATTCACGCTTAAATGCACGTTTCTATTGACACAGGCTGCTTTGCCTTAACACAATTGAATTAGCCTCAATGTGCAGTTGAAAATTAAAGAGTGAGTTACAAATGTTTCCTGTAATGCTCATGTTTTTGTCATGTTTGCATATGTGTTGTTGTGTGACTCTGGTTACAGGTCCGGCAGTGTTTCGGGCCACTGGCACGAGCTCTATGGGTTTGTGGAGCAGCTCACCAACAGGTTTGTCAGGTAAGGAAAGTGGCAGCACAGCTGCGGTGAGGGCGACCACCGCCTAGACAGTCACATCATAAACACACAACCTGTGTGTCAAATGATGTGCACAGCACGCATTTAATAAAGGAAACTGAACTCTGTGGTGGTCCTCAAGATGCCCTGACGTCTCACACTGTTGTGAGTGTAAAGTAGGTCACGACATCATCCCAGGCCACCACCAACCGCTCCGGATCCCCTTCTAGGCGGCGGATCATTTGTGTTGTGTGGTATCTTTAGTCTTAATAGTAGGTTACTAACTATAAGAGTGCAGCAGATGTTGAGGTTTGTGCTGATTGCCACAAACCGCCGCAACCGACGCCACACGCATTGTATTTCCTCTGAGGTGGTCTGAAACAGGTGGGGTCGCACTACTGGTGTGACTTGAGTAAAAAAGTTTTTAAAAACTAAAGATGTAAAAATGAGAGAGGATATTCAGCAGTGAGCGCTCTGCTGGCTTGAATTGCTTGTTGTCTAGTTCTGTGAAATTTCTTTTTTTTTTTGGCTTACTACTTAGTAATTTAGACACACGGGCCATACTGAGAATCATGCTTATGATGTTTTGCTTGTTTTTGTGTGTATGTGCTGTGCAGTCCCAAGATGAGGGTTTCCTACATTGTGTTTTCATCCAAAGCAGTTGTAATCCTGCCAATAACAGGAGATAGGTAAAACACACACACACTGTTACACACCCTCTCACCCCCTGATGCACACACGACTCAGCGAAACACACCCAAATGTAGCAATGGCCACTGTTTGCTTCAGCGTGTTTGTGTTTGCACGTGTTTGTGTGCAGGGCAGAGATAGACGAGGGCTTAAAGTCCCTGAGCCAAATCAAACCTGCCGGTGAAACGTACATGCACGAAGGCATGAAAGCGGTGAGTGAGCCTCCATAACGTAGGGCAGATTTTACTCCGGCGCTGAAAGTATGACATCAACATTTCCATCTCTGCATCCTCTGCAGGTGTCAGATCAGATGAAGGTTCAGGTTTCACGCTCCTCCAGCATCATCATTGCCCTGACTGATGGCAAGTTAGAGGTTTACCCCTACGAACTCACCGTGCAGGAGGTAATGTGCAGATTTTTATACCAGAGGCAGTGTTGTTTTTTCTTTTTTTTTAAATCAATTCAAGGCAGCTGTTGGTTTCCCGTCACTCCAGCATTCTATCAAAATGAGCACACGCTTGAGAAGTTTTCAGCTATCACTACAGCAACCGTGCATGGCTTCAATTTGACTCGGTGTGCTCACACACTTGGAGATGCAAACTGTTGAGAAACGCCCGTTTCGTGCTAGGCTTGTGTGCCAGTCCAGCCAGCAGAGTCAGTGGGTGACAAATGAATGCGTTTCATGTCTCACGGCAACTGTTTATTGCTCATGGGTTTGTTTCCCTCACACTGTGGCCCAGAACTGCCCATTACACCTTGGTTGTTTTGCTCTCACACACACAAACCCAACACCAGCAAAGTTCACGAATAAATTTGCGGTTTGGGCTGCCCCTCATATGAACTGTGGATCGTTTCGGCCTCATGCCCAGTCGGAAACCACTGGGACGTTCTTCATGTTCATATTCTAAAGTTCTTAGTTCAGTTTTTGTCTGCAATCTCAGAATCAGGATCAGCTTATTGTGCACACGTACAGTGACTTATGGATGTGGGCATGGATACTCTCTTATTTGGTACCACTAAGAGACAAGTGAACAACGCCAACAAACAAACTCTGACAAAATTTCCCATCCTTGGGTCGAGGTAGACCAATGTACCCCAGGAGCAAAGCTTCAGACATTCCTGACTAATCCTTAATAGCGCCGCAGTTTGGAAACAAACTTCCTGGACAGTGGGGAGCAGGAAGGATGGGCAGGAGGGGGGATGGTTGTGGTGTCACAACTCAGTGTCCCTGTGTTGCGCTTGCAGGCGGACAAAGCCCGAGGTTATGGAGCCAGAATTTACTGCGTGGGCGTCATGGACTTCGATCAACAGCAGGTAGCAACATTTTTCTCTTGGTTGTCATTCATTTCCTCTGACCTCACACGAAAGAAACCCCAACCATACTGCACGCAGGCTTGTTAATCAGGGGGCTGTTGGGGCTTGTTGGTTGAGGCATGTGTGTGTAGAAACAAGGTGAAAGCACAAAGTGGCCCTACACACACACACACACACACAAACATACAAACACACACACACAAAGGCCTCAACAACCCAGACCTTGTGGTCAATGTGACTGTTCCATCTTCTCTACTGTCAGTGCCTGGTCATGTGAGCCGTCCAAACTCAGTCCTAATAACATTTGCAGTCTGTGGGATGCAGAGGAAATAGTGTAATTATGTTTTCGGGTCTCCACCCTGCATCAGTGCTACATTAGTGCTGTTAGCTGTGCAGCTACTGCCTGACACACACACAACAGACCCTGTGTTTCTTATTCTGGGTCTCAATTGAATGAAACTGAACGAAACTGTGCATGTGACATGTAAAGTGTTACAGTTTGCACAGTCCTCCAGCGTCTCTGGGAGCCGAGAACATTCTGTATTGACAGCAGCTGGGGTCTGCGGAGCCGTCCCTCACTCGCTGTTGTGTAACTCCCTTTCAAGGATTTTTGCAGGATGGTTTGTCTCAGGGAATATTTATTCAACCCGTAAGGACACACAGGGACACACTCTTAGAATTTGTGAACGTTATAGAAAACATTTGTGCTAGCATGAGCAGGCTCACTCTCCTCTCGTTGCATCGATGATTTCCTAAACACGTTTTTTGTTCCGCAAACGTGGCCTGCTGAAGTAAATCTGTGACGGTTGTGAGCATTGCACTCAGCAGTGTTCTGCGCCGTCTTGGGAGGAAGTTATTTTCCATCGGTGTTTAATTAGATTGAGCCAGATCAGCTTCCTGCTCTGTCCTTTAAAGGAGGAGAAGAAAGCTGGCGGCAGCAGCAGCAGCAGCCAGAGCTTTCTTCTGGATAAAAGCCCCAATCACCCCCTGCTAAAACCACCCAGCATTCAAGGACACAGATCCTAAGACAGCCCTTAATGAAATTAGCCTGAAGAGAAGGAAAATTACACGAACAAATGGAGGAGTTAATGCACTGTGTGATTCTGCTCTAGCTCGCACAGATTGCGGACAGCCCCGAGCAGGTCTTCCCCGTGTTATCCGGCTTCCATGCACTCAAAGACATCGTGAACTCGGTGAGGTCCTGCACATTGCATTTGGTGAAATATAGCAACATCCTCACATCCTCACGCTTCACACTTCCTTCCCGTGCAGCTGACTCTGTTTTTGTCTTTACACAGATCCTGAAACAGACGTGCACTGAAATATTCACAATAGAGCCATCAAGTGTGTGCGTGAATGGTAATGAGTCAGGAATAGGATTTGTCAAAATCTTTCAATGAAATCGCGTGTTGACATGAAACTGAGGTTTGCTCGTATCTGAACCCAGAATCCTTCAACATTGTCCTGAGGGGAAGCGGCTTCCGTGGATCGAGACGGACTGAGGGCGTCCTTTGCTCCCTCACTGTCGACGGCAGGACTTACGGTCAGTGAAGTCACTCACTGTCCCCCACACACAGGCCACAAGCAACACTGCGTGTGTGTGTGTGTCATGTGTTAATAGTTGTGAAGAGGATATATTAAGAATTGAGGATGTCCTGCTATAGAGGAACTTAAGACCGAGCACTTGCAGTCTGAGGCTATTTTCTTTTTCGATTTTTCATTGTCTGTCAATCTCAGAAATACTTAAAAAGCTCAAGGCCACATGTGGGCCAGAAGGTAATAATATAGATTCAGTATGTATGTGTGTACTGTCCTGGGGTATCGTGGTTTAAGCATCTGGGCTCAGGTTGAATATGATTTCATGTACAGCAGCCACACAAATCCCATATCATCCGCATATAGTATGAGTGCAAATGAAGCAAATGAAAAAAAAGACCTGATACTCCTCATTCTGCCTCTCCTCATGGTGCTGTGCAAGTCTTTTTAAAGCATATTGGCACACATGTGTTGTCATCAGTGGGTTACTTCAAAATTGCAAAAGCAAGTGAAGGTGTGGTGATGGATGATTAAACAGAACTTTGTTCTCTAAATCAGGTGAACTTTTGTGCAACTCTTCCCTTGGCACAACAATAAATGGCACCAGTTTGGATATTTTGTCGCCCTATCCAGAGGAGCTTGTATGTTTTACAAATATAGGGCAGGGTGTGATTTGATGTGTTAATATTAGAACATAGTAATACAACAAAAAAACTAGGCCACTATAATGTGGTCTAGAAAGCAAGTATTCTATGATTGTATTTCTGGTATTATATATCACACAATATACATGTGTGTAAGTTTATTGTGTTATTTCAATGTATATAACAAGTATACTTTGGACGGGGTTGAACACTGAGCAAATGGAGAACTTCAACGAGCTGGAGTCATTCCCACACAATGAACTTCACATGTCATTACAGTGGAATGACATGTGAAGTTCATTGTGTGAGACAAGGCCAAAAAACAGCATGGAGGTTATCATTCAATGAGCGATACCGTGTGTGTGTGTGTGTGTGTGTGTGTGTGTGTGCGTGTGTGTGTGTGTGTGTGTGTGTGTGTATGTGTTACTCCATTGGAAAGTCAGAGTCATGGCACTGAGGGAGATAAAACAGTGGCTGCTTGTTGTAGACTGGAGCCATAGAACAGAGGGGGCAGTGTGAAACAGAGAGGTGGTCCCATCCTCATCACTCTATTCTAGGATGAGTTGGGGGAGGGAGGAGAGAGAAGCGCAGAGATGTAGAAAT
The DNA here is from genome assembly GCA_900312935.1 of Carapus acus. Lineage (NCBI taxonomy): Eukaryota > Metazoa > Chordata > Actinopteri > Ophidiiformes > Carapidae > Carapus > Carapus acus. The sequence continues at coordinate 24,383 of OMPJ01009927.1, forward strand.
GTAGTTCGTATCTCTCTTCTCTTTCAGACCAGAAGCCAACAGTGGTCAAAGATGGCTACCTGCTGTGTCCCGCCCCTGTCCTGCACGAGGATGGACAGTAAGTCTGCACACCCCAAAGTTCATCTGGGGTTTTGTTTGTATTAGTTACACCCTGTTGTTAGACTGTCAGAGAGGCCAGATGGAGCGTAAACAGTACAGAAAAACACTGCCGATAGTTTACTGGAAGCCCCTTGTGTTGTCGTCAGTGAAAATTTAGATTTTCATTTTGACTTCTCACGTTCCCACAGTAATGAAGCCACCATTGCCTTTCCACACAAAGGTGACAGATTGATTCTCTTGACATGGCAATTTTCTCTTCACTTTTGCAGTCCAACTTCTTTTCTTTGATTTATGTTCCCATCTGTGCTCCATTAAGCCTCTCGCTCATTGCCAGGCCAACACCAAACCGTAGCCGATCTCCTCCCTCACTCAGACCCAAAGGAAAAGTATCAAAAGAAGAGTGTGTTGTTTACGCTGACGAATAACAAATGTCATAACAAATGATCACCGCCTCACTATTTCTTAGGCAACGCCTGCAGCTGAGGCTCACTGGGAGGGTGAAAGTGATGTCATGCTAAGAATATGGCCTTAATGTACAAATATTCAATTTTTTTTTCTACTACAGAGACACATCACTAGATGTATTTGAACAAAACACAGTTTTCATCACTCACAAACGAGAAACCCATTCCAATCATGAGATTGTCTGAGCTGTGGCGTTGACAGGCCCTGCCAAGCAACTGTACTCAGTGCCTCTGTTTATCTTTCGGCCCCCACCCACGTCATCCATCTTGTGTCTCCTGCACCAACACCCCTCCCCCTGACACGGGAACGTGTTAGAAAAGCATTCCAGGCAGCAGGAATCAAAACTATTCTGCCATCAGTGCAGAGAAGACATCTCCACTTTGGCACTTTGACTTGGATCATTTGCCTGCATGTAAATTTGTGGAGTTTGCAGCCCTCTAGTGGCACACATTGACATTACTGCCAAAAAAGGAGACCACAATGAAATTGACCTAGTTTTTCCTACCTCTAAAAAGTGTTACTAACAATGAAGTGATGGACATGAATATTTCTTGTACATAGTAAAACCACAGCAAACTAAAGAATCAGATATTTTTGTAGTTGTATTCACAGTGCAGATAGTGTAGATTATTATGTACACAATACATTTTTACATACATACAATATATCGCCAGTTTTTTTTTTAGATGTAGTGTCTATATTTGTATGTACAGATTTATATATGCACTATGTAGTTAACATCAACCACACTAAACCATGAAGAGATATACACACATTTAGTTTACATTTTGTGTAAACTAAATCATATAGTCTAGTTTTAACGTGGAGGACACACCAATGAAAGTGAACAAGTTTGCTTTCGTGCCACAATAGGTGGCGTAACAAGTGACAGTTTCACTATCACTTTTGTTGTTTTCATGGTTACAGGTCAATTGATGTGCTTGTTAGCCTGAATAATGGACAATCCTACATCTCTAGTCCCATCACCATCTATGCAACAACATGTGTAAGTACCTGTAATTAGGAAGTTTAACAGCACTGCTAAGATTCTAGAATTTTCTAACATCACCCCTGTGCTCCTGTGCGTATTTGTGTGTGTGTGTGTGTGCTTGTGTGTGTGTGTTGCAGTCAGACGGGACCTGGGTTCTGTGGTTGGCATTGACCCTGTTGCTATTATTAGCTCTGGCATTGCTGTGGTGGTTCTGGCCTCTCTGCTGCACTGTGGTGAGTGTGCTTGTGTTCGTATGTTCGTCCCCAGTTGTTTCTCCATGAAGTAGAACAATCAGACTTTTGTTTTGCAGAGGCTCGTCTAGATGCCTGTAACTCACTGTTTATCCATTTATTATGCATCCTCTGAAAATAGAATGTCCAAATTTTGTTTTGGGTGCAAACAGTAGCGTAATCGCACATATTGTTCTTTAGGTGATCAGAGACCCTCCTCCAGCTCGTCCTCCACCTCCTCCGCCTCCTGTTATAGTAAGTCAACACAAAGATAAATGTCTGCTTCAGATAGCAAAACACTTTCTGCCCCTAACTTCTGCATCTGTTGACACAAGGAGCCAGAGGAAGATCCCTTGCCAAAACAGCGGTGGCCCACAGTGGACGCCTCTTACTATGGTGGCAGGGGAGTAGGAGGGATCAGACGGATGGAGGTAAGTCAACATTGTACTGCTCAGTCCAGTGACCGTTTGAGTTTGCTCCAAGTTATTGTCACTCACAATGGCTCTCCACTTTTGGCAGGTACGATGGGGGCAGAAAGGCTCCACGGAGGAGGGGGCTCGCCTGGAGAAGGCCAAAAATGCTGTTATCACCATGCCAGAAGAGGAGGAGGAACCCATCATACCACGACCTCCTCCCAGACCTGCTCCAGTCTACACCCCCTCATCCCAGTCCAAATGGTACACTCCTATCAAGGTGTGTAGAGGGACCAGCGGTCGCTTTCAGAGCTGTTTACGCTCCATAGCATCCACAGATATGTGATGTCTTTGCATGAATGTATATTGTTCACGTTATCTTCAGGGACGTTTTGATGCATTACTTGCGTTGCTGAGGAGACAGTACGACAGAGTGGCAATCATGAGGCCAACGTCCCAGGATCAGGTGAGACATCTACACACTGACTAAGGTGTTGTTGTTTTTGAGAAATACTCGTGTGTCGCACAGTTTTCGTTTTTATTGTGATGATGTTCCTCTGATGTCCTCTAGGGACGCTGCATCAACTTCACCAGAGTTCAGAATCGTTGAAGTTAAGACGTCACTCCCACATCCAACAGGACAGCTGGACTGGGTCTTTGGGATTCAGTTTGACAGCTTTGTACACACTGTGTGAACCAGCATTTATAAACCCATCTTTCCGTCATTGATGTTTTGAAGATATACATGAACTCACCATAGACATTTGATTTGCAGATTTGATATGCAGGATGGTACAGAACAGACATGACTGCATCCACATTCTTTTCCAGCCGTTATCAAACTTGGTTCAGTTACACTGTCCTGTGTCTGAATCCAAACAACCAAGTTACTTTTTCAGCACGCACCGTCAGTGTTAAATGTTTTGTGTCTCTTGATAATAAAATATATATTTATACCAGGTTTGTGCCTGCTCGATGATGTTTGCGTGACACGTTGGTGGTTTTAGGCTCTGTATATTGCAATTCTGCTCTCCCTCTACTGCATTTCAGCTGGAATACTATTGTCATGACATCACTATCGTCAGTTTCTGCACAACCCTGCCAGTAAAACTCAGTTTTTCCGTGATGTACAGCTCTCAGTATGGAACGCGTTTCAGCCTCAGAAATATAGGTCACTGCACCATACGAGTAGGATAATAAATTGATCACAATATTGCCAGCTTTGCCTCCACACAGCTCCCATCATCCCAAAGCTCCACCTAATGAGGAAGATAACGCAACTATTCCATTGACTTATGTTTATTTAAAAGAAAAAAATATAACTCTTTTTCCACAAAGACCCTCAGTAGAAGTACACTATCAACTTTGTACAAAGTCAAAAAAAAAGGCGTACATGGCAAAATGTTAACGTTCTGAGTACATGGAATCATGGTAGAGGTTTCTATCATACACTTACAGAGGTTAAAGAGATATTAAAATCATCTCGGACGAGACAAAGAATACAAGCTATTCTTCAGCATGACATACATTTGACCATGTAGTACATAGTTACACACACTCGTGAGGACAAAAAGAATCAACAAAGTGGCTTACACTTCATCAACACAGAGCAAGCCAACCAGCAACAAGCTCAATGTGAAACCTCAGAGAACACAAATACAAAAGAAACGTAGCTTCTGATACAAAATACAAATAATACTGTAGAAAAAGACAGCTAAAAAAGGGGGCCATCAAATGCTGTGAAAATACCCCATCTCACTGATGTCACTAAAATGCAGATACTTTAACTTGCATTGTTTATTTGATGATGGCATTGTTTGCACAATTTAGCATCACTAAGCCAAAAATGCACCAGGGCAAAACTCTCAAACATTTGACACTCAAAGCAATAAATCTATTTAAAGCTTAATAATTTCATCTCTGACTAAATAGAATGTCACCAATTATGACTGACCCTGTCCAAAGTGTAGAAACAATGTAGCTTATGTAGTTATTTACAATACACTTTTCAAAGGAAACAAAACACAATAGATGTGGTGTGTCGAAACTCCACAATTGCAAAAAAATGGCAGTTGGCAATTCAGGTAAGATGCATCCTGCAGCTTTGCTTTTCAGAGTGAAACTCACCCCTCTGGTTGTGGTTTGGGTTCATACTCAACACACATACTGCTCACAGGTTTCCAGTTGGAGCCTCTGTATGCAGACTCCTGCATAGACAGTGGACGCCATCACGAAAAAGATCCGGTGAAGATGCGCACAAGGATTTGCGCACACTCGATTTTGTCAACTGTTTGGCAATACAACCATAGTTTTACTCCATGAAGTAGTGGGGGGCAATAGATAATTTTAGCGTTTTCAACACTGTGGCGCTTTGGCTCTGGATTTCATGTTGTGAGATTGTATTTGACACTGTTTATCCTCCCTGTGAATTCCAGCGAGTTCAGACTGCGAGTCCTGTGGTACTTGCTGTTTTGTAGTCATGTTTTGTTTTTTGTTTTTTGACTCTGGGCCACAACCCAAACTTTCATCATGGTATTGTTTTGTGAGACAAACACACAGGACAGCACGGCTCTGTACACCCAATAGATGAAGGAACACTGAAGTGGTCTTAGGAACGATTCTCTCTGTGCAGAAGGGACGACCTGGAACACAAAACACAGATAAATGTATCAACTCAATGTTGGATGATGGTTTGTGGTGTATCTACCTGTATGTATTCTCTACATCTACCTCAGAGATCTGCGACTGTCTTTCTCCATGTTGTTCTCTGGTCCTTCGCTCTCGTATGAAGCCAAGTGTAGCTCTGTAAAACCAGAAAAACTTACGATAAATTTGCCCTTGTGTGTGTGTGTGTGTGTGTGTGTGTGTGTGTGTGTGTGTGTGTGTGTGTGTGTGTGTGTGTGTGTGTGTGTGCATCCACAACATGTGTTTCACACTGACCGTCTTCAGAGAACACGGGTGAAGTCACGAGGTACTGGAGTATCCTGCGGTCTCTTTCGAATGGACAGATCACCTGACGCCAAACCAGGAACTCGCTCACCTGCTTGGCCAGCTCCCACAGTTTCTACCAAGAGAAAACAACAGAATATATATAACCAGACAACCTGCAATGTTAAAAATATGAGCTGCGCTTCGAGTACCCATCTCCATATCAAAAGTGTATTCCGTTAGACTCAAAAGAGGACATTCCAAGAATCAAATGCATTAAAGCATTAAAGATTAAGATGAAATACTCTTTAGCCAAAAAGAGGCACTGCTAGTTCATATATCTAAATTGCAAATTGTAGTTTCCATGTGTCAATGCCACTGCTGGGAATGTATAATGTCTTCTGTAACAATATTCGACATTTAATTTACTTGTTCACTAACCTCAAAGTTGATGTGTCCATTGGGAAGCCTGCTTGCGCATCCTTCATTCAAGAAGTAAATGTCTTTAATGAGGAGACTGAAGAAGGGAATCACAATCTAAAAGTGAAAGAGAACATTTGCATTGAATGTTCATATCCACACTGTTGATATAAAAAACAGCAAAGATTTATTGCAAAGAGAGTGTGATGTCTAATTGTGACTATCAAGGGGACAGCTGATTATTCTGCATTGTCTGTGTGAGCGTCGTGCCCTCTCACCTTCTCCTGGCTGCTATGTGCAGTTTCAGACCTCTGGGTGGCGCCGCGGAGTGCAGTGCGGTAGTTACTGAAGTTACTTGAGGGATCCATTTGATGCTGCTCAAGAGCAGAGCAAATGAGGTATTAGTCAGATAAAAATAGACAAGCACCCGCACACACACTGACACTGCAGGTTTTCTCACCTCCAGGATTTCAAACTTGTCGGTGTTGACTTTATTCCAAGTTTTCTTGAGTCTGGCAACAGGACTCATGTTCATCCCCGCTGTGAAGGTGACAGAGAAAAAGAGAAAAGGAGTGAGTCAGAGATTGAGTCAGAGGGAGAGCGCAAGATAAACAAAATATGTGACTGTGGCTGCAGCTTGGTGGTCCTGTAGGTGGTGCTCTTGTCTTTCAAGCACTTACTGATGATGGCCATGAGAGAGTTGAAGTTGCCGATGTTAAAACACTCCTGAGCCACGTCGATGAAGAACTCAATGATGCGAGCTCTGTGCTTCTTCTTCGTGGGCTGAAAATACAGCAAAGATAAGGAAGTGAAGCAGAAATTAATTTTTTTTATACTGCTGACTGAAAAATGTTTAAGTTGAAGTGAGAGCGGACATTAGGACCATCCTGAACACATGATTAGCGTCAGTTCACCTTGACCCGAAGGGAGCATCTTACCATGCAAATTTCAGTGGCCACAAGAAAACTCAGTCTGTTGAACCAATTGACGTAGGCCTCCAAGTTACTGGTTTTGCGCTTTCGAAAAAAACCCTGGCACAAAGAGTGGGAGAGAGAAGAGGGGGAAAGGAGGCAGGAGCAGAAGTCAGCACAGAGACACAGCCGTGCAGACAAGTGTCCTATTTCAATATTCTGTTGCCATCTGTGATCATTTTGAGATGAAACAAGTTGCTGTGGTCCTGAATACAATAAGTCCCTCACAGTAGTTGTCTTCTTTTCAAGTTTTGCCCAGACAAGCAAAACCTGAAGTATGTGGAAGTGCAACAGCTGCAAGTCATTTTGATGATTATTAGCTCCCTCACAATTCCTGGTTGTCATCTCCCAGACTTCCAGTGCTGCCACCCATTAACTCATAGCACTGGACATAAACAAAGTTCCAAACACTGTTGCACAAACACACATGACTTGGCTGGGATGATGTAATCTCGGGGTTTCATGGCTATAATAAACGCTTATGCAACGGCAGCGGCCCACTCCACTCTGAACCTCTCCGCTCTTTGGGACCCCTCCCACACACACACACACACATACACACACACACACACCTCCTTTACACAAAGTGGGTGTTACATAATCACCCAAGTGCTAGGCGACCACAAATGCACAGGGAGAACAGAGGCCGAGCATTATTCTGAGCAACAGTGATTAAAACGGAGCCATCAGCTGCGTCACCGGACTACTTAGCATAGAGGGGCTCTTCACATACACTTAGACATGTAGAATGCCTCTCTGAAGCACAGTTGACAGTCTACATACGCAAAATCAAAAATGATAAGAGGGTAGTTTCTTCATTTTCTGATTATTTCTGGTATTTGTGAGCTAAATGAGGTGCTGGAAATACAGAGTTCAGTATCACTGCTCCACAGTGTGCTACATCCCATGAGATATAGGATATATCTCATACTGATGTAGGATATATTTCATGTATCCCAGAGCTACAAAGTCAGACATATCAGTGTCACAAGTGTCCTTTGTTTAAGCTGCATGCCCAAAAAGATTAATGATGTCAGTCTATGTTATGAAAGGAGCTGATGAAATGGACATGCATATCAAAAAGTCGTGGAGCAAAAACTGAAACAATGATACTTATTAAGCTGCAAGAGAAACCTAACCATGAACACAGAATCTCAAAAACTGGTGAGTACCTTGTGATTCTCTATGGGGTCTTTCATGGCAAACGTCTGGATGAACTCCTCTGGGCCAATGAAACTCAGCCTGTCCTGAAAGAGGGAGATCATGAAGATTAGGATGTGAAATTAAGAGTGGAAAGAAGCCATCGCAGCAGCAGCATAGGGAACAAGACCAATGTAATAAGTGGCGACCAACAATAGTGGTGAATGATGGCAAAAATGGTGGAGATCTGTAAGAATCATCACAAATACCTGCAACTGCATTATAGAATTGAGAAAATTACACAAAACATGCTGAAAAAATGGTATGATGAAAAGCTTTCCCATGCAATCCACATAGCCTCAGAGGAAAGGAAGACAATGAACATGAAGAAAGTGGAAATAAAAGTGACATGCAGCAATAAAGATTTGATTTACACACAACACACAAAAGCTTGCTTTCTAGTCCTTACTAGTTCAATATGCGTGAGTTGTTGGGCGAGGATGAAGGGGTCATCGCATGTGCTGAGCACATCCGTGCGCTGGCCTGAGGTTTGTTTGCTCTTCAGGGAAGCCGGCCGTTCCATCGCCACGGCGTTAAGTGCGGCCACCGCCTCTTCGTATTGGCCAAGTGCTGACAGACGCTTGATTAGTCGCTGGGTCATCTGCTGCATGGCTCTCCACGAGTACTGGAACGATAAAGAGCAACGTGAGCTCGGCCTTGCAGAGGAAAACGTCTGCTCATCAAATAACAGTCACTAATCTTTATAAAGAGAGTTAGTTGCAACACTACCCTCAGCTTGTTGCATATGTTATACCACCAAGCTAACATATGCATGCGTAGCTCAGAAACATTACATGTCTGGCTATCATTGCTTGTTATTTATGAACTGGCAACTATGCGTGTGTGTTTGAGTGAGTGAGTGTGTTGTCAGTCGCTATGCGGCTGACCTCATCTGCTCTGGCCACGTGATGGGACATGTCCTTGAGGCAGCGCATCATCCTCTCGTCCCTGAAGTCGTACGGAAAAGTCTCAGTCCACTCGGTCAGCAACTGCACCAGCTTTGGCGCCACTTCACGCAGTCGGATCTGGAAACATCACAGACTTAATGTTGGTGGGTGGGTAGGTAGGTAGGTACTTAATTGATCCACTAATCTGGGAAAATTAAAATGCGATGCTGAATTGTGTTTTGGTGTGACTCTCTATGTGCAGTGCGTGTGCCTGCACTAACATATCAGCCCTTTACAACATTCCACAATGCCATTGGTTATGAAATGAATCAACTAAATTCTGGTAAAAAGAAGTGCGCAAAGCACATTCTGTGTCCATGTGTGTGCGTGGGAGGCAACAGCGACTCAAACTGAAAAGAAATTATCTTGGCATGTTGTGTGAGCATAAGTGTGTATGTGTGTGTATGTGTGAGCTGCCCACCTTATCCAGCAGGGTGTCTCCGGAGCGTTGCTGCTCCACGCACAGGTGACACACCCTGGTCATCAGCTCATATGGGTGCAGGAAAAGGCGTGAGCTCAGCAGGAAGGTGAACACATACGACCTCTGGGAGTAACAGAGCAAAAACATGACAGGCTTTCAGACGCAGGAAACACAGGTCGCCGCAAGGGGTGGATAACGCCTCAATAACAAGGCCGAAGCAATAAATCAAATCCAGTAACTGATTAAGTGTTATAACCTGCGGGCACTAGATGTATTGATATGTATCCTGTGACACCCCGTCATTGGACAGCAAATACACAAAGACTGCAGCCAAATATTAAATTGAACAGAATCAAAATAATCATCCTCAACAACATATTGACAGCATACAAGAGTGACCAAAACAATTGCTGGGGAGAGGTACATCATAAACTTCAAAAACAGACACATTACCTAATTTCCTAAATAATAAATAGGTGCAAAAACACCTTGCATGGCTAAACGACTTACATCGGGATAGTAGTCGACCGTGGGAACCAAGTGCTGGATTAGTGCCTCCAGGGAGGCAGACACCAAACTGTTGTCGTGGTAACACATCTCCCCATAGCTGGCGGTCACCCCGTGACCGTAATGGCGGCTCTTTGCCGCTGCAGCAGCAGCATTGTTGTTGTTGCGAAAGGACTGCTCACTGCTGCTACCACTGTTGTGGCGGCAGGAGCGTCCAGAGCAGGAGCCACCATACTGCCGAGGGCTGTGAGGCTGCGAATCCAAACGTGACATCTCTGACAAGGTGCAGCCATGTCTGCACACGTGCTCCTTCGTGCTCGAGGTGGAAGCACAGGTGCTGCGATGAGAGGTGTGTGGCTGCGGTATGTCGTAGGGGTTTTCAGCAGTGACATAGGCACAGTTGTACACGTTGTCATTAGTGGGCTTCGGGCCCGTGCTGTTGCGGTAGGGGCTGTGAGGTTGGGAGTGATTGTTGTTGCTGCTGTAGGCACTGCAAGGGCTGAACTTTCCGGCATACGGCGTGGTGGGAGGCATGGTGACCTGGGCGAAAGAGAACAGGTGTGAGTCAATGCATCGATTGATGTCACATTCTGTACCTCCATCAAGCCTTTCATCACTGGTTTAACATTAGCTCGAATAATGTTGTTGCATTCCATTCAACTGGTGCCACTCTCACTGCATCTTCACACACTCACAGACGTCAACAATAAATCATTGCATGACAGTGCTAACTGACTTATGTGGATACTGTGATGAAAAAACACATGTTTATTATTACTGACAAATACTCAATGATTCTGGCTTAAGCAACGATAACCTGACGTGAGGTGGCACAAGGCTACATGAGGGAGAATAGCTTGACATTTGAAGTTAAAGTTTAATCCTACGATGTCTCTTTTTGTCATTTTACCTGAAAAGATACAGTTGAGGACACCAGAAAATATGTTCCAAACATGCCTATCATCTCTGATAAGTCATCTAACAACCAGTGTGACCTGGGATCAGCTTGCAGCCCTCACATCCAATTATCTTCACCGAGGTGTGTTTTAACTGTGGAGCCGTCTTTATCCTACCGCTGCTGCCTGTCTAGGAAACATATGCCAGTGTAAGTCAAACCTCACACACACACGTACACACATACACGCTCACAAATACCACACACAGAGACTTGTACGTGCACACACCCTCTGCCAGAAAACAAAAACCTTCAGGACTCCAGTCGGCTTTTGTTTGTCCATGAGGGTGCAGACAGAGGAGTGTCTGCCTGAGCCAACATCTTGTCCTCAAAAACACACGCACACACCCATGTTTCTCATGGCGCCTAGAATCACGCCGGCTCAGTCCAAACATACACACATAAACACGCACTGATTTCAGTGTTTTGAGTGACACACACACACACACACACGCACACGCACGCCACTGTGCCTGGCCACATGCCAGTGTAAGCCGTCCACTGCCAGCTCGTCCTCTGAACTCTGCAATCTCCTCCCTGCTGTTCTCCTCCTAACACTGTTAAAAGATTACCAAGGCCCGCTGCTTTGCTCTCCCAAAGTTGCAGTCAGTAATCTACAAACCCAGAGATCCCGTAGGCACAATGACACATTTCCTCATTTTAATGTAGATTCTGCGTTATCTCCTTTGGGTGTGGCTATGTAGCGATGACCTTAGAAGTGAAGTACAAAATATAACAAAACAATACCATTCAGTTCCTGAAAAGTTGAACCCTGTGAATAATTGTGGCTTCATGCACCAGCACTAACATTTTACCCTTAATCATAGGTTCAACCTGGTTTGAATGCTGTTATTGGCTAGGAACGGCATACAGTAAGTGGCAGTTAGGGCATAGTTTCATGTTGAAGGCATTGTTTGTCTCATCAATGTTTGTAAACGTTGACGGATTGCTGCTTTAGAAAGAGGTCTGATGTGGCAACAAAAATGTGGAAAATGAGAATAATGTGTATTTGGGCAGATGAAACTGTGGATACAGTTTCAGTGCGTGCAGTGGTTTAACTCTTTACTTATTTTTAAAATCCCAAACATGTATGCAAGCTTTGGACTTAGTTTTCCACTATAGGGGACAAATGATGCAATGATGAAAAAACAAGTGATATCTTGGATATCCGCTGTGTTTTCAGAAGCACTGCTTCATCAACTTTGAAATGTGAGGAGAACAAACGACAAGATAAATTGGAACAATTCTAAAAGCACCTGTTGGCAAATGAATGGTGTGAGGCTGCAGTTGGAGCTGCTAATGAAGTCTTTTATGTCCCCCTTAAAGTCTGAAAACATTCTGAAGGCTTTCATCCCTTACAAGAATAGACCGATCTTGAAATGCTGTTGTTCACCCATGGGCTCATTACTGAGTTCATTCTGTTTGGCTTCTTCTGAAGGTTCTTGGCTGCACCACAAAAGCACCTATGGCAAAAATCCCAGTAATCTATTCAACTTAAGGCCGATTTCATCTCTGTATTTGTTGAAAATCACATAATGTGGTTTTAAAAAAGGTAAATCCAGCCATGCCAAGGCCTGTGACAGTAGGGGGGGAGGAGGATAAGGGTGGACCTCCAACAATGGAGGCATTATCTATCCTGTCATAGCATTAAAAAGCACACAAAGACCTCCAGGAAGAGATCAGACCAGGCCACTGCAGATCTCACACTCACACACAGATATACTGTACACACAACACCCCGCCTCTTCGCTTGGCGCGGCTGGGAGCAGATCCCTTTGACATCAGTAAAACCTGTCACACAGACATCCAAGTTGCTCTGTAGAGTGTGAACTCACACTGCTTTGTTACACGGCAACAAACCCCAGATGCTACCTATGTTTATCCCAGTTTCGCTTAGCGCTGTAAACCAAAAGGAATGTCACAAAGATATCAGAGTTCAATAGACGATTCAATAGAAGATTCAAGTACATCATCCTGATGCTGCGTGATGGTATGAGCAGCTCACATTTGTCTAAACTGTAGAGTTGGAGGGATTGATCAGTGAGGGTGGGACAACACAATGGACATCACGCATGCAGCCAGCAACCTACTTTTTAAGCCAATTGACCTTTGCATCTACTCGCTAACCTGATGTTGATGACGTAAACCCCCCTCTTGGTGTCTCATAACAGAAGCTGAAAAGAACAAAAGGGGATTTGTGTGAAAGCTCCTTAAAATGCTCTTCCTCATGGAGACCTTTAATCAAATCTGCAACCTGTCATATGGGGCTGCCAACTAGGAGCTAATTCAATATTGCCGTAAATGATCCCTCATCCTACTGTAGAGAGGGTTAGGGGAAGCACCACACACTCCTCAGTGAGCACTTGTGGTGTTTGCTATTCATTGATGTGCATGTCCCAAAAAAAGTGCTCAGCAGGAGTATCAAACATGAGAGCAGATGTTCTAACTTGGTTTAAACTTAGGACGATGTGGTTAGCCGTGAATTACTTTGGAAAGTCTGTCAGTCTATTTCAAGCGGATAAGCAGATATGACTGCTTAATCATTGTGGTAAGGGGCTGTTAAACTTTGCACTACATGTACTTTGATACAAGCAAGATAATCTCAGCTTGATTGAAGACGCCCTCTCTTGCCATCCTTCAGCCGCATGTACAAATGAGGTCAAAGTCCAGGACAAACTTGGACTCAAACTGATCTTTTAAAGCTGAGCAAGACATGTTAACGTGTTCTCAGTGGTAAATGGCATACAGACGCTGTAGACTAAACACTTTGTAGTGGTCTCAGAAGGCGTTGAATACCCGCAGCAGACTGTGTGTCACATTGCTCTACTTCACCTATCACGTGGTGCTGTGGTCTATTCACACCTAATCATTTCTGAATTGGATCAATTTACTTGGCTTTGCATCATCACAGCTCACTTCGAACAACCAAACAACATGTTTTTATGTTTTTGTTTCATTGTGACTCAACAATACCCCATCACGAGCGCACAAATCACAAAAGCTGCCGCAGCTGGCTTGGACAGCTGCACCTGCATCTCAATCTGATAAGGCCTGCAAACAGACCCGGAAACAGGCACAAAACTCAGATTAGCTGGATAGATGCCTGCAGTAAATCACCTACCACAGGAGCCTTTCCTTTGGACCTGTTTCTGACACAGACACGCGCACACGCACACGCACACACACCCTCGTATGATGTGGTTGTGTGGCGTAGTCTTTACTGAGAGTCAAAGAGGATAAACAGACACATTATCTCCCTTAAAGCCAAGCATTGAAAGAGAGACAAACTTCACGGGATTTCCCTCCCCCCCCTGCCTGCTTCCCGGTTTCACTCTCTTACTTTCTGTATCTTGCCCACACACACCACACACTGTAGCCCCGCTTTTCTCGGTCAGTGGCATCTTCCCACCACTTTGCCTCGAATGTCTTCAACTTGGCCACACACGTATACTGTATAAACCCAGTGGTTGCCCTCGCTCCTAAACGTGGTGCAATTAGCCACCATGTCTGTGACACATTAGGCCATTGTGACAAACTGAGTCACAGCACAGTAAAGGTCTGGAGTGAGAAACCTCGCTGTGAGACCACACAGCCATCGCAGGTGCTGGTGAGTAAATCCCTGTTTTTGTCTGACAGCCGGTCTAATTCTAAAATGGTAGGGGTGGATAACAACAACAAAAGTACAGAAGCGGGAGCAAAAGTGAATAATCGACTGAAAATATTTCATCTTTTGCTCATCCAACTGATTCAACGAGCGCATTGACCAACTGGCTACTTGGAATTGTGGTAGATTTGGTTTGTTGACTCATGTAATGATTCTATAAATAGTTAACACCATAATGATTCTGGTCTCACCAGTTTAGCCAATAAGAAATGAGTCACATAGTCCAACCCTCGCACAATTGCAGCAAGATTAATTTGCATTTGTACCGAAAAGTAATCTGAGTAAAAGCTGTAACTTCACGCCAAAACTGTGTACTCATTTAGGTAAACTAAATACTATGGAGGTGTTTACTGACCGCGAGGCGCAATTTGTCAAACGCGTATCACGTATGTTGATAAAAACAAAATGTATTTTGTTTGTTGTTACTGTTTGATAAAAACAAATTGAGTTTAATGTCGGCCACTCACCTTTGCGTCTTGAAGCCGAATATCCGAAGGAGGTCTCGGTCAATTGCAAAGAGTGTCGCAGCGATTAACAAATCAAACGATTCTAAGTTGAGAGTTAGTGCGTCTCAGCTGTGCTGTACGCGTTTACAAGCATGTGAACGCGATCGCAAATCCCGAGCGAGCCAGACAGATTAATCTTGAGTCATTCCTGTGACTCTCTGTTCCATTGTGTGGCTCCGCTTCTGATATTTGAACCAGCAGCGAGTGAGGCTTCAAGCGAGGCGTATTCAAATTACCTCCGTGGTCCCGGGAAATCTGACCAATCACTTCCTGGAGGTGGTTGCCGCGGGGCCGCCAAACTAGACCAATCACGGGCGAGACGATGATAAATCGAATACTTTTCGCCATCTGATTGGCTAGGACGCCTCCCATTTGACTTTTTTCCTCGGAACTACAGACAGAGGAGCAAATGTGATGTTGGCGGTGTAATGTTTCCTCCTTGGAATGTAACTCACAAAGTAAGAGTAGACATTGAAACTAGGGGTACTTTCTGGGGTTAGTAGGGTAGTTTTGATCAGATTTCGTTGACATGTGCGTCGTTTTCGGTCGACATTGAAACTGTCAATAGCATAATGCACATATTGCAACTAAAACCCAGTCATCCTGTGGCTCCCATGTCAGATATAAACGTAAAAACGTTTCATTTGTCCCATTTATTCTGGTACTGCATTAACACCCAAATATTGAAACCTGCTATCCAGTTGGATTAATGTTGCTGTAAAATGTGTGTATCTAATCTTACATTGGACAAGTCTGCACTGGTGTTAATTTTGGGGCCCTCATATGCTCCACTGAAGGTTACAGTCTCACACGTTGTTTGCTGCAGTATTATGATTGTACTCAGCCTTTTAAAGGTGAATGTTGCTGACATAGTTGTTCACACAAATGTGTGCTACCTATGATAACACAGTTTGCATAAAATCTAAAAATAGCATTGTGGTTTGAGTTTATTTTTAGATCTTTTTTAATATCCTTACTGTGGACATGACCGCAGACAAGAGACAAAGTCACAACCGAAAGGATTTTTTCTACATTGGATGTGAATTTAGTTCACTTTCCGCTCCTATGTAGGAATCTGTCTGAGACTGACAGAGGTGGACTGATCACGTCCTCTCACAGAGTATCTGCAACTGTAATCTTGTAATTATTCTGAAGTAACTATAATCTTAGTTGGCAGCCCTTCATACTGTATAATCCTTTTTGCAGAAACATGTATTTATCACTCCTGGTAACCTACTTACAGTAGGCCACGTTCCAACTCAGGTTTGTCTTAGGTCGGAAGTGACCTAAGACAAACCTGAGTTGGAACGTGCCTGAAAGGATCCATTACTATTTTGTCCATGTAGGTTTGTGAGGGTGAAATTATGCGAACCACTCCTATGTGAGATTTTGATCAAAATCAAATAAAGGTGATGGCATTTTCTTTTCCTCAATGTTGTGTTCTGTTGCCTGATGATACGTATCTAATGTATGAAGAAGTTGCAAATTGATTTAACCCCTCTGAATCACACATCATCTTCATCCACCACCAACTGAAGAGACACAGATAGAGTCATATTTAAGTATGAAGTTGGACTTTGAATGCACATGTTCGAAGTCTGAGCAGAAGACTTCCATTTCTTGTATGCACCCTACATAGATATCAGGAGTCAAAATGGCCACCCACAGACTGGGAACATTATGATTGTCAAGGCAGTCAAACATTAACAAGAAATCCCCCAGAAGCCAGGCAGGTGAGAACCGCGTGTGTCGGAGAGAGTCTGACTTTGTAGCCTGTGAAATGTTTTTGTCTTTCCCCTATCCAAAACTTCAGAGATTATTTTGGGCCTTCCTGGACTTTGCTGACAGATGGTCTGTGAGATGCATAACTGCAGAGGCGTTTGTGGTCCGTCTACATGGAAACCAACGTGGTTCTAAAGCATTGGTTCAGAACCTGCGGTACGGTAGCTCAAGTGAGACTCACAGCCTTTTGAGTTTTACCTTTTCATTTCATTTTCATCTCATACATGTGGAGGATGATAACAAAACAGTAAATTCTGTCATCAATTGTATGCCAGGATCTTACACATGTTGTTTCTGTTTGTAAACTACAGATGATCATGTAGCATAATGGATTTTGAAATATCATCTCAACACAGCACAACAACATACTTTGGTAGCCTTGAAATTATACGGTTTTGTAACCAAAGGAGAAAAAAACTCAGCTCTGGTTTCTGCTTGTCTGCCAAATGTAACATTTTGGATGGTGGAGTTTCCCAAAAAGTACACCCTCACTTCAGCATCTGCTGGATCCTTAATCTGGGTTCTGCACCTGCAAATAGTGTAAATATACTTGTCTTTGACACAGAAAATCCCACACCGTATGCACTTATGGTGTAATGAAGTAATAATATGCACAGCGGTGGTATCGAAATACCGAGTATCTTGATAGCCTCTCTTCATGATAAAAAAACAAGAGTGTTAACAAAGCCTCTGTCATGTACGGTGTGGAGTGCATTCAGCTGAATTTACTTGTTTGCAGCGTGTCACTCCTTACCTAAACAGTGGCTGGGTTGAAACAGCCTTGGTGGGATTACAATCTAGACCATGGATCTCAACCACCCATCTAATTCTGTAAATGTTTAGAAGATCTTCCAGATGTATATGCCATACTCTCTCCTACAGTCTAATTTTGTCTCAAACACCGTAATCAAAGCAAGGTGGGTGCACACTGGTCCCACCTCTTCAACTACCACAATAGCCATCCATCCACCTCAGCCCAATCGGTGCTTTAACACTATGTAAACATCCAATTGCATAAAGGCAGAGTACATTTAAACTACGGCGTGGCTTACAGGTGGTGGGCGTTGTTTCTTTTTTGATCACTGACACCTCTCATATTCTGACACGTCACTGCTCAGGCAAAAATAACTGAATCCGAGTCTTTCAGGCAACACAGAATTGTCATTATAATAACCCAACGCCTACACCAGTCACTTCTGGCTCTGCTTCCGGCTGCGCATAGTCCATCACAACACACGCACACAGAGATGTGTTTATGTGCACACACATAAAAACGCTCGCACGTCCCCGCTTTGCAAGCGCCCACGTCAGATTTGGCTTTTTGATTAGCTGCCTGGCACCCACAGCCAAGAAAGCTGTTGTCGATAACTTGCAGTCAGGCCACATGTATAATGTGTGAGCTTGTTGTAATCACTAACCTGAAGCGATGGACAGCGTGACACACTCTCTTGGCACTGATCTCCACTCTGAGTGGAACCTAGCTTTAGGACACTTATTGGAAGTTCATCCCTCCAGGCCAGGGTGTCAAATGTCTTATTTTCAGAGACTTTGAGTCTCAGAAACAACATTTTATGTAGATATTAATAAGTAACTGTCCGTAGACCAAACAACAACTGTACTACATAGCTTTTTAGTCACTGAGCATCAAAAACCTTACTAAGACTTAACATTAAGTCAACAGTGTTTCTTCTTTGAACACTTACTTTACTGTGGGTAACTTAAGATGAACACTGCAACAAGGCAGTGAATGAAACTTTTAAGTGGCACAACTCCCTTATCTTTCCTAGCAGATATAAAAGTACGGCAATGGTGTGAAATATCAAAGGCTGCCCATAGCTATGAAAATGCTTGGTGGTCAAAAAGCTCTGACTGGCAGAGATGCTCCAGATTTCACGGAATTTGTAGTGTGGACAAAGCAATCAGCTACCAGCAGCATTAAAACATGGCAGAGTGCTGTTGTGCGTGTGGGTGGGATTACACAATGACAGCTGGGTGAGATCATTACAATTCGGGAAAAGGGGGATGAAGAGAAACTGGGGTGGGGGTTGCAGATGGGCCTGGGTATAATGGGGGTTTGGGAATTGGGGTGTGAATCACATTAAGAATGCTTGTATCCAGCTCTTATCAAACATCTATGCAAAAAAATCGGCCCATAGGAACCTGTCCATAAGACCCCAAACTGCTCTAGATTGAATGCGTTGTCTCTGGCTGTGGTGGTGTCTGGTTGAAAAGAAGAGCATTACTATGCATTGCATATGTGATAAGGGACAGGAGTGTGGAGGAGGGGGAGTAACAAGAGGAGAGCTGATGGTGGGGAGCAGATGATAGATGCGACAAATGAGGAGGGGGAGTGTAGGAGGGGGGAGTAGGAGAGGAAAACAGTGTGACTCACTGGCTTCCAGTAAAAGGTCTGACTCAGCTACTGGAAGCCCCCTGACCCTGCCTGGATGCAATTTAGGGCAAAACAAACTGAATTGTGCAGTTAACTAAAGGATGGAGCTCCAACCAGGTCAAAACTTTCACTGCATTTCACTTTTCCCCATTTTTTTCCAATGTGCTGCATTTCTCTCCAAAAGCACGAACATTAAACAGGAAGACGACCCATACTGGCTTGGATTACGCCTCTCTTTCTCTATTACTACACTGTCCTTTCTGTCTCAAAGAACCCAGCGACCTCTGACTTGTGTTTGGAGAGCAAAACACAGATGGGGTTCAAGGGAGATCATTTTCACACACGCTCTCCCCATCTCCCAAGCAACAGGCGACATGTAGATGTGGCGGAACTGCTGATCACTGATCACAGACTCAATTATCACAGATGCAGGACAGCTGATACGTGACATCTCTCAGCGTGATCCCTTTTGTTTGTGTTTGTCTTTAAATCACAAAGGTCTGCATAAGATCATGTGCCTTTGCCGTTGTCAGGATCACAAAGGTAAACAGTGCAACAATGTGCAAATGTTGTTGTACTGCGGTGTTGTGAGTTTGAAATGAAAGTTTGAATGCAGATCCAAGAACACATGGACTGTTTGAGGATTTATTTTCTTATGAAGTGAAAAAAATCCCTCTTACCATCTACATGTAGCTTTATACTTGTGTGAGGAAAAGTTTAGAACATGTATAGATTTACAGTCCTGACCTCACTGTGATGTACACAATCTTTCCAACATGACAAACTGCTGCCTGTCAGATGTAAACATCTAGAATCCCTTGTGAGCTGGGCCACGTTTATAATTTGTGGTTTGCATTTCGCTCTCCTGACCACAATTGTCACAGTGGAGCACGAGGCAATTTAAAGTGGCGTTCGGCTGTTATTTTGTGCCAACAAAGTTCACAGTGTTTCATTATCACCCTGTTAAACTTAACAGAGGCAATGCAGCAGCAATCAGTTTTAGTTCTGCTGGTCTGTGCTCTCATTGCAACCCTATGAGATGGATTCCTGCTCCACCCCTTTACCCTCTTCCTCCAGTTTTCACCCCACCACCTCAACGTCCTGTATTTCTGTAATGGTTTCTCGTGATGGATCGCAGTGGGAAAGAGGGCCTGTTTCCTGGATGTGCCCTTAACTTCCATGTCACACACACAGATATCCTCTAAGGATGGGTGGTGTGCAGAACCACATAATTACATATGCAAACCCACATACATTCGCAGATTCACACGAGCCCATAATGTGTATCCTCTCTGAGGGGAAAAACATTACATTGACCTACATTTTGCATTCAAGGCTGACTTGTCTGACAATCCCGTGCACTTGTGCTAGTGTAAACATCACGCACAACTTTTGCCTGCAGCACAGTGAAGATAAAGAATGTCATAGGGATGTGTGGGAAACACATAACAGGTGCGCTCACTCATAACCTCCAGCAGCTGAATGTCCAGCCAAAACTTACAACCCAACTTCCATCGAATCAGTGAGAAACATCTAAGTGGCTGTGTTCCAGAAAATTCCAAAAAGGCCTAACCTCAGTTATATCATGTTGTGCTGCTGGTCTGTACAGAATGTTCTGAGAGGGAGACCATAGAGGGGCGGGATTGTTCCGCAATGTATCAAGATGTAATAAACACACTGATTTTCTGTCTATACTGTCTATACATCTTTAAGATCATATCTGGTTCTTCTATAACTTCCTTTCATTCAACCCTAACACCATTCATGTTAAATTGTGAAAATGTGTCGATCTGCTGCTCTTCTGTGTGATAAGTGGAGGCCTTCTATTGGTTGTTTTTTATGTATCTAAAATGCACAGGGTGGAAATTAACAAGGGACATTTACAAAAGGATGGGGATTTCCACAGAAAATAACCCACAGTAATTATGTATGTATATGTGTGTAGAAAGGGCTTAATTGGACTAATACAGGATACCAACTGTGACGTGCAGACCCTCTAAAGTGAGCCCAGGGAAACAAGTAAACAGCAAATCGCGTGGAAATTGTATTTTTCTCCGCAGCCAACATGGTTAAGGGTTGAGTGCATCTCGTGGCAGAGGTTACATCTCCCTCCCCCTCTCGCTGTCCCAACGGTGACTCTGTGTACTATGCTAATTAAAGCTTGTGTCCCATGTGAAGTAAATATTTGGAGTCACATACTGTACTAGAATGGAGAAAAAAAGCAAAGGCACTGTTGTTGTTCCATCCTCTCCATGCGCGTGAGGACCTCACTCTGCTGTCGCCCCTTCCTGCCGTCCATTAGAGCATTAAAGCCAATAACACAGCGAAGTGGGAGGTGGTGCGCCCACACCATTGCTAAAGAAAAGACAGGACACATCTGGGAGTGAGCACAACCTGCGAGTGTTGTGATTTACTTCTGTAATTGGACTGTAACTAGGGTGCTTTGACTGTAAACCACTCCCACGCTGTCTGCAGATGTGGCACTGGTCTGGTTTGGTTGGAGGGAGTGAATGTGGTCACTGCCTTCACCTCTTGCACATGAGTTCATGCCAGATTTAATACTTTCTATGGAACTGTGGGGGTGTTTGGTTTTGGTTGGACTTATCACGGTTGATGAATCTGTCAGAGCTTGAATTTGTCTGTGTGCGTTTGTTGCGCACGTTATACATAGATGATGATTTATGTGTAGGTGTCTGTGTAGGTGTCTTGTGAAGTCTTTATCATGACAGACGACTACCCACAGTAGACCATTGCCTCAGAATGTCCCTATTGTCGGTTTCCATTGCTCTGTGATAGGATTCTGTGTTTTACACGTTATTTTTGACCATAAGCGAGCTTCAAAATAACGAGATATGCAAATCCCACCCGCTGTGCATCATTTCTGCAACAACAAGCAAATCAGTCAGGAGGTTACCCTGTGCCAAATCCAACATGTATTTCAACAACACAACACTGTGTATGTTAAAATGAAAAAAGCTGCTGCAGACTAAAGACGATGTCAAAATCTTGAAACCCAATTTTAGAATACAAGATACAGCAAATGATATATGCAAACACATCTATCCTTGTTTGTTTGGTTTATGGACATCTTTCCACTAGATCTGTAGATTCCATATGAATACATGACAAGTTATTTCAACATGCTTTCCTTTATATTGTAGGAACCCAAACCTTACTCTGCAAAACAACAACGTTCGTCCTTCCTTTGTTTTCAAAGTGCTAATGCACCTGCATGCGCCTCGCATTCCTCACATTCCTCTGTACAATAAAACAGATATATCCAGCCCACTGACTCACGTAAACATTCGACACCAAATGTGAGGAATGTGGGGGAATGTCAAGGCATCCTGGTGTTTCTATTCAGCCTGTCAAGGATCAGCGAAAAACAAACAATTGAACCCCAGGGAAGGAAATGGAGGGGCGGGGATTGAATGTGACACAAACAGGATATGTGCTCTGTGTTCCTGCTTGCTCAATATTACGTGCAAAAGGTATATTTCATAACTTAGCTCTGTAGGGACGTCTTTATTGTGTGTGTGTGTGTGTGTGCGTGTGCGCGCGCGCGCGCGTGTGTGTGTGTCTGAACTAAGACCATATGTGTAGAGAATTTCATGGGCCCTACCTTACACATTTCCTGAGCCAGGACCTTACATAATGGCCTCTGGCAGCCATTTCCACTTGAGCTATATTCTCACAAAGAATTTGGGGCACACTTTGGAACATCACAAGAAACCATTAGTGTAACAGAGTTTGCTTTGAGATAGGCAGGGGAAACTTACAGGGACTGGCCCTTAAACTGGACGAGGAAATACCCAGGCGTTTAGGAGTTCCCTTTTCACTGAAAACTGTGGTCGCAGCACGGGTTGTTTGAAGAAATCATCATGAAACTGCCCAGTATTGTGGTTCGTAGACCCGGACAATGTCTTGGTCGTCTGGGTAAGAGAGATGAAACTGGCTTAACCTGAAAATACCTCAGCAGAGAGTGATGCAGGATCTGGTAAGATGTAGGCAGCAGAAGCAGGAAAGCAGCTGCTGTAAACAATAAGACGTGTGAAGAATGGAACAATGGACGGAGTTTAAGTTAGAGATTCCGAATGCAAACATGTTATATCACAGTTTGATTAAACGAGAAAAACGCGGTTCTCCTGACAAATATCAGTGTGAAATCTATAAATGAAGACGTTCATATTTGTTCCCCATACAGAAAGCAACAAATAGTGCGTCACTAATGACTCATGGCAAACATTCCTGCGAGTCTTAGTTCGATTGTTGTGCGCTCATTCCCGCCAGAGACCCAGACATCAGAGACATGTGGGTGGGGGGCTTGGGGTCTGTCCCTCCCCCATCGCTATCTGGGTTAGTTGACTGAACAGGGGACAGTTGTTCTTTGGGTCATTAGGCTATTCTGGGACATCCCCCCCCTACCCCTGCTAATTACATCTTCCCAATGAGTTGTACATATTTGGTTTCTATGTTTTGGCGAGACTGATTGTGTCCAATTATATCTCTTAGCTGACTGAACAATGTAACAATGTCAGTTGAAGCATGTCCTGTGACATCTTTTGTCCTCATCTGGGACCCCCACGCAATGTATTCTGTCAGCTCAAAATGAGGAAGTGCTGCAAGCCACGAAGAAACTCATCCAAATGGGAGGGACGTTTGTTTTTACAGTGAAGTGCAGCTTCCAGCTCTTCTCATGGGCAGTGATTCATTCCTGTAGGGATGGAGACATCGAACAAGGAGGGAGGGAATGAGAGGGAGGGAGAGAGAGAGCGATGGAGGCCGAAAATGGAACAAGGGTGCAAGCCAAGTATAACTGGATACAGTTTCCACAGGGACGTTCCAAAGGTGAAACAAACTCAGTCAAACTTATGTAAGAGTGATGAGCCGGAATGATCACAGGCACAGAATTATGGCAGAAAAACGAGGAGATGATGAAGAAGTTTCTCCTGAAATTGTAATGTCATTTTACCTCACATATGTAACAGTTATGTAAGCGGAACAGGAGGAAGCGGTGATGTGGTGTTGTTATTGGCAAGAGAGTCTCCCTTTCATAACAGCTCGCTACCAACGACAACAAGACAACTGAAGACCAGCCATTAGCGCAGGACAGAACCATGCTCTGTACCAAATTTACTTGTTATTAGTCATGTGAAATGAGGTGTTTCGCCATGAGAATCAGGTCAGTGCGTGGAAATCATGGGAAACATAATCTCCAGCATGCACGTAGAGTAGAGGTGACATGAGGGAGTCGTAATGAAAAACAGGAAGGCTGACAAAGAAACTGTGCAGAGTAAAGCTGGGATTATGTGGGAGGCCTACTTTCCCTCAAGTTAGGTAATATCCATAATAACATGCATTGGAATGGAGGGCTGCAGTGGTGACGTTCTTGCTGTTAATGACGGAACATGGACTGATCGACCTTGGACTATAATAATCACGCCAAAAAACAAATATGCAAGTCACATATAGAAACAAAAGCCTTTCTGTTCTTATCTAAATTCTCAGCACCTGCTAACTAAAAGGGTGTGGCTGCCTTGCGGTCTCGCCATAGCTACTTGTAGACATCTTAAACATCCGTAAAGTGGGTCTCTACTCCCTCAGGTAGCAGGATCACCTCTCCGCTGTAGTGTTGGCATCCATGTGGCGCTGATTCCACAGTTATGTTCAAAAGCTCTGATCTCACCCCAAATGCTGACAACGTATCTGTAAGGGAGAGCTGAATCACACTCTGAACACTCATGGGAAGACATTGCTGCATTATAATCTGAATGTTGGCAACTACCAATAGACATGATTTATCGTAAGTGTCAAGAGAAAAATAGAAATCTTTGCTCCGAAACGTGATGACTGTGTGCTGATCGAGGGTCACAAAGAAGCTTTAATTTACATTGTTGAGAATCAGTTTTGACAAAGTAAGCAGTGTGACCATTCAACAGACGAGTCAGTATAGCACAAACTGAACTTTGAAAGCATCAGAGCTCGTGAGGTGCAGCTGAGGGTTTGGGTGCTGAAATGTGAAGAATTTGTGACCACAGTTTACATTCATCCTTTTAGAATAAACTACTCCCTGTTTGTCTGTTGCCTGCCAGATGACTTCATTCAGTG
Organism: Carapus acus; assembly: GCA_900312935.1. Classification (NCBI taxonomy): domain Eukaryota; kingdom Metazoa; phylum Chordata; class Actinopteri; order Ophidiiformes; family Carapidae; genus Carapus; species Carapus acus. The sequence goes on from OMPJ01009927.1 coordinate 49,382, forward strand.
AACACACTTGTATGCTGTTTGCATGTGACAGCATCTGATGTTCTGGAATGGTTGCTCTAAGACACCGTGGGGAAATTGGACTTTCACTGACTCGGTAAGATGAGGACATCAAAATAGTTTTGTGTTAGTACAGCGATGGATGTCCCTGTCTGTCATGTGGGAGCCTGGGGCACCATGACCTCACAGGGAGTTCTTATTTTGGGTCCACAGTGGCTCAGACTGTAGGGACATTGTCTGGGGATCCAAGGTCCTGAGGGATTCCAGTTTGCGTCCAGAGCACTACTTTAGTGCCCTTGAGCAAGGCACTTAATCCCAACCTGCTCAGGCTGCAATTTCAACATGCTGCTCCCACATTTTGTATCCCCCCTCCACTACATGACATGTGAATGTGATGATGATTGTACTTCTGTGTATTTGCAGGGGTGCATGTCATCTCCATTAATGTATTTGATAATATATGCATACTGTAAATTGTATATTTATTCCTCAAGAGGCGATTTAAGTATGACTTTCTTTCTTTCTTTCTTTTTTTTCCATATTTATTCTGCTGCATCAAGGCTTAGGATGGACTTAGCCCTGTTGCAAACTGTGAAGTATCATTTTATGCGTTACAACACTTCCCTCCTGTGTTACAACGTGGTACTGACACAGCGTGTGCTGAGTCTGGGAGGAGGACTGAGGGTGGAGCGTTACTCCCCAGCACTCAGGTGGTGGGACTTTGCATTGCAATGTAAGACCAGCAGGGGAAGCAACCGGGTCCTTGTAAACCCCCTAGACTCCAATCCACTGCTCAAATGGACTTTTCGCTTAGGCAAGCAGATGTTCCTCTAAAATGAAGTGAGAGCGAAGCGGAAAAGTTCAAAGATGGAGAGGTTGACGGGCGATCTGTTTCTCCTCTTGCTACTCTGCACAGGACAGGGATATGGAGGTAAGTAAGGTTCACTGCTCTTCCTCAGAAAATGGTAACAACTCACTCCTACAGAGCTACAACTCCACTATTTAAGGGTACTTATACAAAATTAATGCTGCAGAATTGCCAAACCCTTTCAACTTGTAATGACCATTAACTGGACATATTTAACACATCCACATACTCCAATATTCAATAAAGATGTCATGTTTGCCCAGAACACAGTCAGTATTTTTTAAATAAACCCCCAATATCATTCTAATAACTGCAAGTAAAAACACATACAAGACAGACTTGCTTTCCAAGTGTCTTTGAATGTAGGCAGATTATTAATAATCCAATATTCATCAGCACCACATAGGCAGATTAGAGGTGCACAGACATGTGTTGGACCGTTAGTGACAGTGGGCTAATGAGCTTTCTGCAGACTCAGTGGGACCCCTCCTTCCATCACCCCTGTTCGTGTGAAGTACTCATACACTCTCAGGTCTCAAAAGTAAGCTTCAATAAGTGAGGACGAAGAGATAAATCAAACAAAGAGCTAAATCTCTACACACAAGTGAAGTGATATGATAGAACATGGAACAAAAAATTTGAAGAACTCTCCTTGTTTGGAGCTGGTTTGATGAGTGAATAGCTGAAGTGTGCACTCAGAATAGCTGAGTGTGTTAGGCATCCATACCTGAGCAGAAGTGGTACTGAACTCCTTTTATGAGAAATATATGTTAAATGATATCATCAATGACACTGACTATGCCATTTTGAATTATGTGGAATAATTGGGTGAATTTGCGTCCTTTCCATTTTGGTGTAAGAACACCTATTAGGGGATTTTGTGGATTCATTTATTTGGTGTTGAACAAACAGCTACGCGCAGAAAAACAGGAACGTACAATGTCCATTGATTTCACTGCCTCTCGCATATCAAACCGCTAAAAACACACACAGGGGGTTTTAAGGAATACTGAATACCGTACTACAGTCCTGCTGACAGGCGATATAATCTAGTGACTGACTAACACCCATGAGACAGGAATGAATTTCACGGTCTTGCACACCTGCCCAGGTGATTCATATCTCATGCCTCAGCAGCCAGATTACTGATAGAAGGAAACACCTTTGTGAGCTTCAACAGTCTGCTTTTTTTTTTTTTTCAACATTTACTGCTGTGCATGTAGTATGGCCTTTGAAGGGTCCAACATTGTGAGCAGCATTGTCGTGTAGGTGAATTATAGTAAAAATCTTAATCAGTGTATACTTTAAAGCATTATTCCAGTGAATATATGCAGTGAATGGTGTTTGTGTTTATTCCGTGTCAGCAAAGTTTCATTTGAATCAGATCATTTCAGGGTGACCTGTTTCAGACTGCATTAGGTGCCATTAATTGAACTCATTGCACATGGAAAGTGTAGAGGAAATGCCTAATTAAACACTTTAGCCCCCTGATAGGAAATTGATGCAGTCTAATGGAGTGCTACAGTGCTGTGTGATGGTCCAATTATTCCTGATTTTTTTTTTAAATTCTGCTCAGGTCAATGTAACAATTTGAAAGAGAAATTACAATGATAACACATAAATGATAATTGCAATGATATTGGCAAAGTGTTATTGATGATTACACCCTGAGCCTCTCATTAATTACAGTATCATTCTTTGGTGACGGCTATATACACGTACGCACTGTGGAGGCTTCCAGTCAGACGTCGCTCAGCGTGCGATTTCGGACCTCCAGCCCATCAGGTCTGCTGTTCCTGGCAGCAGGTCCCACAGACTTCTTGCAACTGGAGCTGATCTCTGGGCATTTACAGGTAGAATAACAGCTTTCACACATTCACAGTGTATTCACACAGCTCGAACTGCAGGATGAACGGACATTTGAGTCCTGTCCCTGCCTTATAGCAGTTCATAAAGATCTAATCTTTGAAAAGGAGCTTTAAAGATAGCTTGAGAGTAAACCAGAAATGAAGTCCCTCATGCACTTCCCTCCCCTCTTTAAGATAGCACCAAAATATGTCATTGTTGAGAGTGGACATAGAGTAGAACAGGAAACCTTATAACCTCAGACCCGTAAAGTTCTTACCTGTTTTGTATAGTGTGTAAATTTCTGTACACTATATCTAGCTCAGCACCACTTTTCCATGCAGATACAAAGCACCAGGAGCCCAACACAATTCTTGTCAAATCTATTTCACAGCAGTTTATGTGTGTGTGTTTGATGTTTTGTCAAAAGTTCACTTATAACGCTCATCATCCTAATGCAATGCAGAGTGTAAGAGATGTTACTTGCACAAGTTGACAGTCATCAGTGGTAACTCTGATAAGAGGCCCGCAGTGATTTAAGTGGCTGAACCCTTCCAAGCATGAAAAAAGTAATTCATCTTGGTATTTATTATTCTCAAGATAGCCAGAGGGAACACTGAACTTCCACAGGTGGGTGTCAAAACAGCCCCAAAGCACTGACTTTCATGTCAAGTTCTATCATGACTCAAGCTACCATAATAATTACTGATAGCTCCTCCTGTGCTCTTGTGAATTCTGGGGAATAATTCTCTAACCCTGAGAGTTTCTTTGCATCTGGTCTGAGATGTGTCTGCACTTACTGAAATGATTGCACTAATTGAGTTGCAAGTATTTGTCTGTTCTTGCAATAAATCAGTTTTATCTGCAAGTATCAATGTCCTCACTTGACCCCCTCTCTCCCTCCTCAGGTTCGTCTGGACTTGGGCTCAGGTGAGCGTTCTTTGCTTTCAGAAAAGGGCATCGATCTGAACGACCTGGCGTGGCACTCGGTGGAGCTGAACCATGATCGGCAGAACGTCACTTTGACTGTGAACCAAAACTCCTACACCAGCCTCCGTCTGACTGGACCAGACGTGGAACTAAGCGTTGTGGACGGGCTCTTTGTCGGAGGTGTGGTTGGGCTGGATTACTCTTACTTGCTCCAAAACCAAGCCAAATTCAGAGGCTGCATGGATGAGGTTGTCTTTAATCAGCATAACCTGCTCGCCAGCATGAGGTCATATTCAGGATATAAGAGCTTCCATGAAGTTTCTTTGGGTTGTAGTCCTCTGTTTTCAGCAACGGAAGTGGATACTGTCAGTTTTTCCAGCCCCAAAGCTTTTCTTTCTCTTCCAAAGTGGGAGGTGTTGCAGGAGGGAATGTTCGAATGTGAACTGTTCCCCTCTCCAAGACGCGATAATGGTTTTATACTTTACAGCTTGACCCTTCAGGGAGGACTATTTATCGTAGAAATCAAAGATCGTCATCTAGTGGCAACAATGGTAAATGAGGGGATTAAAACAGAGCTAAGATCCCAAAAGAACATCCACAGAAACCACACCTGGTATCCGGTCCAGCTGCACTTAATGCCCAATAGTATAAAGCTAAAAGTGGGAGAGGACATAGTTAACACCAGCCTGGACACAGTCTTTCAGGGCACAACGCTCAAAGGGCCTCTCTTTCTGGGTGGATTGAATGAACAATCTCTGGAGGAATTAAAAGAATATGGGCTGCGTTCTCCAGGTTCCTTCAGAGGATGCCTTCGAAATATCAGAGTAAATGCTCAGCTCACAGGACTCCCTCATGCTGCTGTCACCAAAGACATTGCACTTGACTGTAAAATGGGGAAACCCACAATAGTGATGGTTACTAGCAGCCCGACAGATTTCCCCGATGTTGACATTACTGTAACAAAGACAACCATTAGCACCCCGAAGAATCCCCAGCGAAAGAGGATCCCCAGCTTTCTGTTGCTCAGAGAACTTGAGGTGGCAGAGGGGGACACAGCGCCTCTGGAACCGAAACACATCAAGGTAGGGTTGGTCTTATGATTGACGAACTTAGTCACTGATCACCTTGTTGGTTGGATAAAATTTTCTCTGAAATTGCAGGAGCAGGGTATGTGCCTCTGTTTTTCCAGGTCTGTCAAATCCAAACAAATTACTTGAAAACATTAATTAGAACTTAGACCTCCTATCAGAGCATCTCTGAAGTCAGAGCAAAAGGCAACAGGCACACAGACTTTGAGCAACATCAGCACCCAGGGTAACATCAAAATGTTTTCAACAGCAGTTGAATGGAGTTATAATCATACACTAACTACAGAGTTTGACCTCCATCTGCATAAAATTTGCACAATAGTTGAACCAAATCAGGTTTTTGTAACCTCCCTCGAGTTATGTGTTTTCACAAGAGCAAAGTAGAAAATACAGCCTTGTTTCCCTTCCCATTCAGGTGAATTTGGATTTCCGAAAGTTGCACATCCATCCTGCTCAGCTGATGTTCCGCATTGAGGAACTGCCCATACGTGGAAAACTCTGGCTGAATCGAACCGACTCTGATCCCCATCCAAGGGGGGACAAGTATCTGAATGGCAGCAGTGCAGTGACAGGCGCGGAGGAAGAGGAACGGGCTTTCAGCATGCTTGATTTGTGGCAGGGCCGAGTCATGTACATCCATGGCGGCTCAGAGGATCGGCACGATTTCTTCACTTTTTCAGTGGTTTGCAATAGTAAAAGACAACTTCCCTCATTTCTGAGAAGCAGTCGTCTGCATCAATTTGACATCAGTGTTAGTCCTGTGAATGATGCACCAGTGGTCAGTCTGCCAGAGGGAAACATCTTCATTCTGCTGGAGAATACCAAGCGAACGGTAGGCAAAGCAGAATATGTGACTGCTGTGTGTGGGCATTTGCTGTTTATGGGATTTTTTTTTCCACAATAGTCAGTTTGAATAGAGATAACCATAATCCCCATATATCCAGTTGACCACAGATTTGTTGAGAGTGTCGGACCCTGATAGCAGCCCTGGAGATCTGGTGTTCAGCTCCTTGGGAAACGTCAACACTGATGCCGGCTATGTTGAGCACAGTGATAACCCGGGCAGGTTTGTGTCTCACCTTATTTGTTCTTGTTACTGACTGAGGTGCTATGGCCATGACATGTGTGCAGTGGTAACTAAGCAACATTTTATGAAATTCAAAGTAGCCTGCCAGGAAAAAACGTGCCAGGTGCTGTCATGCATACTCAGTGTGTGTAGCTCAAAGGTGTCATGTGCTAGCAATCTTTGATATTCAGTTATAAGCCAAAGGGATAGATCCTAGACTTAAGTACAAACGAGAAAACCTATGGCCAAGAAAAATTAGGCAGGTGTCTTGTCTTTGGATTTTCCCTGAGGACAAACCTAAGTCAGTGGGATAAGGCCTCATCAAAACCTGCTGTTGGATCCTCTCCAAATTCCTTCCGACTTCCGTGTAGTCAGTCCTGCCCTTTGAATATGTGGCAGTGGAGCTAACAGGAATGCATTCTTCTTACAGAGCCATCACTACGTTCCCTCTGTCAGATGTTGAAGATGGCAAAATCAGCTTCGTCCACACAGGTGCCCTGAACTCTAGGCTTGCAGTGAGGGTTAGCGATGGACAGAAGGTTGGTACTCTTCAGGGATCCTTTCAGTGGTTCCTATGTCTATTTTCAATTTGTATGTTTGTTCTGCATCTCCTCACTTCTCAGCATTTCTTGTTCTGCATCATTTTCAGTTAAGCAACACGGCAATTTTGAGGATCATGGCAGTGCCCCTAGAGCACAAAGTCTTTAATGGAACAGGGCTGGTGGTGAACCAAGGTGGTGCTGCTATTATCACTGCTAGTCACCTTGCAGTAGAAGTAAATGCCTATAATCAGACAGTGGAAATTCGCTATAATGTGACCGAAATGCCTCAGCATGGTGAACTCCAGCGGTTGCACTCAAATGGAAAATGGAAAGTGACACACTCCTTTTCTCAGAATCTGATTAAAAAACAACGGATTCGCTACTTCAACACTTATCGTGGCCTTCAGACTAAGAATAACATCACAGATCATTTCCGATGTAAAATCACAATTGGCTCCAAGGCGACTGAGGAAGTCATTTTTCCCATCACCGTTCGCTGCATCCATTTCAAGGTCACCCGCAGCAAAATGGAGCTCAATGGTGTTAAGAGGGCAACAGTCACCCCTGAAGATCTGCATGCTATATCCAAAGGTGTGAAGCTCAATGAGAGTGACCTCTACTTCAGGCTGCTGTCAGCTCCAAAGAAAGGTTACCTTTCCCTGAACCACAAAGTCCTGAATACAAACTCCACCTTTAGTCAGCAAAATATCACAGATGGCTTTGTCGTGTACGAGCTGCACAACAGGTTGCAAGAGGACACCAGAGATGCACTGAGCTTCCAGGTTTTTTCAACACTGGCAAACTCAACACGTTACGACTTCAGAATTAACATCAAGCCAGATCCGAGCAGCCTCACTGTCATAAACAAAGGTCTGTCCATCATGGAGGGTGGAAGCAAAATTCTTAGTAAAGACATTCTCTTTACGCCTGTATCCAGCAACCTGGTGGTGGAGTACCACATCACCACGGGTCCCAGGCATGGACAGATCAGGAGGGTCAACGCCTCGAATTCAACAGCCTTTAAAGACCACATTGTGACATTCACAAATGAGGACATCATGGGAGAAAAGATCATGTATGTCCACGATGACAGTGAAACCACCCAAGATCTATTCATTTTTCAAGTTTCCATTCACAAAGCAAACATTCAAGCAACTAAGGAGGACAGAAATGCGACACAGCACATTTTTGACATCTCTATACAGCTTGTCAATGACCAGAGACCAGTCAGAGTTGTTGAGAAAGTTTTCCATGTCACCCGCGATGGAAAGAGGTTGCTGACCTTGGACGATCTGCGTTTCCGAGATGACGACTCGAATTTTGAGGATGGTTGGTTGGTATACACTCGGAGGGGAATTCCTGTGGGTGACCTGGTGCTGGTTAATGACAGCAGTCACAAACTGTATGAGTTCATGCAAGAAGATCTTGAGCAGGTTTGTGCTCTAAGAAAAAAGTGAATATACTGTCTTTTCAAATGTTAAATATTTTTGCATTCAGCAAATAGTATTCAGTGTTATGACAAAAGATATGGCTCAATACTAGAATCATCAGTAGCATGTCATTAAATCCATATTGACTGTGCCTGCCTCAGCCTGCAAATTTCGACAGCAGTGATTAGATGTTCTATCTCAAATATGGTGATTTTCATTCTTTTGACTATGCTCAGCACAATCACACTTCAAATGTGTCTCTAACCTTTTCACCACAGAAAAAGGTGTTATTCATTCACAAGGGAGTCAGCTTTGGACGTTTTGTGCTCTTTGTATCAGATGGAAAACACTATGTTTCAACACTGCTTGAGGTGATGCTATTGCCCAACATGTACACCCTCCATCAAATAAAAGAAATCATAATTAAGTGCAAGCTTACAAAGCAACCTAGAAGGCATCAATAAGTAACCCTGAATTCCTTGCCCATTGCAGGTAATGGCCCAGGATCCATTCCTGCATTTGGAGAACAACACAGGCCTGTTGGTTCAGCAAGGTGGGGTCACAGCCCTAACGGCCACTAACCTCAGTATCTTGAGCAACCTTGACATCCGTGACCCACAGGAAGTAACATATGAGATCTTCTTGCCACCCAAACATGGTGCCCTCTTCTTAAATGATGGAGGGCTAGGTGTCGCCGCCAAGGCTGATGCCATCTCAATATTTACACATCGAGATTTAATGATGGGGCGTTTGGCATATCAACACGATGGCAGCCTGGAACTTTCTGATTGTTTCAATGTGACGGCAAGAGCAAGGGAGAGAGAGGGGACCACCACTGGAAGAATGGACAGACAGAGGAGAGAGGTACATTTGGACATTGGTGTGCCTGTGAAGATCTACCTTGAGAGTCATCAGAGACCACCAACCATTCTCAGGCACCGCCCTGTGGTCGTGGCAGAGGGTCAGAATGTGTCCATAAACCGGGAATATTTAGAGGTCAGACCTGTTTCCCACAGCACTGGCAATATCCACTAAAATGTATCAAATCTGTAGGAGGAAGAAAGAATCTGACATGTGAGCTGTGAGCTGTTTTTCACAGGTAGTTCATGAGGACAGCCTGCCCACGGAGATAGTGTTTAGTGTGCAGAGTCCACCTGCCCAGGGTGACCTACGAAGAATCTCCTTTAGTGGTGATCACCAGGGAAAAAAGCAGCACCCCAAATCCTATAGAGTAATATCATTTTCTCATCATACATATGCAAGAGATTTTTGAATGGACAGAAAAAGCACATTCAAGCTTGTAAATGTTATGAGATTTGTACAGCCAAAATGCTGATGGCTCTCTTTGTTTCTGTTTAAGGGCATCAAAAAGCCATTGGTCTCCTTCACACAGGAGGACGTGAACCAGGGATCTGTTGTCTACCTGCAGCGAGAGACAGGAAAAAGCAATGATGGTATTGTGCTGGAGGCAACAAATGGCGTCACTGTGACTGGACCCATCAGGCTGGAGATAGACATCATCCCAACGTTGATTCCCTTACAGGTAGATACCCTCCCTTCATATGTTGGGGCAAAGGAGTAACTTTGATTTTACAACGATTCGTATGTTGTTGGTTGATTTTCTAGTCCTCTTCCATTACCCTTGATGAGGGGTCATCTCTGCCATTGACCTCTGATCTCATCAAAGTTGTCAATCACCACTTCCTGGGGATGAACTTCCTGTATCAGGTTATTGTTCCTCCGCGACATGGACACTTGGAGCACAGCAGGATACCGGGGATGCCCATCACTGCTTTCACCCACACTGAGGTTTGAGTTAACAAAGACATTCATGCATTTTTGACGCTTTGTGGCATAAGTCCTGACGTTATTTTGGGTGCACAATTGTTCTTGCGTAGCAAGACTCAGGTCGGTTGAAAACCACTATTCATCACCTGAAAAGAAAAGCATACTTTGATATTTCAATGATGAGACACTTTCTTTTTCTAGCTGGAACGTGAGTATGTCTCCTACATCCATGATGGAAGTGAAACTGTCAGTGATAACTTCACTTTGGTGGCCAACCAAACAGAGATCAGGCAGCAAAGCCTTCCACACACCATCCACATTCACATCACTGCTGTCAATGATGAAATTCCTGTCGTTACAGCCAACACGGGGCTGAAGGTACGTGATGACGTGGTGATAAGACCAACCTCATTGGATGTAGACTCTGATTATTTCCTTTTCCTTTCCTTTTCTCTCGAAGGTCTTTGTGGGTTCGCAAACTGAAGTCACAGTTGCTAATCTCAGTGCTGAGGATTTTGACACAGAGCCTCAGGATCTGGAGTTCATTGTCACGCCACCGAGCAATGGCCACCTCGCCCTGAAGACCGCCCCCTCCAGACACATCCTTAACTTCACCCAGAAACACATACAAGACAGAGAGCTGGTGTTTGTGCACAGTGGTGAGAAGATGAGAATTGGCATCTGTATATTTTCATTGGTGCCCAGTTGTCTGTAAGCACATTCTATAAAAACTAATCAGTGTTGAAGCATGAATTAATGTTTGGTTTTCTTATACAGGCGCTTTTTCTGGAGGATTTCACTTTCAGGTCAATGATGGTGTAAACTTTGCTCCTCGTCAAATCTTTAGCACTGTTGCCCACTCACTGGTCCTTACACTACAGAGGAACTATCCCCTGGAGGTCTACCCGGGTACCAAAGCCTTATAATCTTGTGGCATTCTGTGGCACGTACTGACACATACTTTGTTCAGGCCTATGAAATGTATCTGTACTATACGGAGGCGGGTGGGGGATAGATGTGGCTAGTCTGTAAATACTGTACTTTTCTAGAGGGCAATAAAAGCCAACAAGCTATTCTGCACAATCAAATGTCACCTGCTGTTTTGCACAATAGGCTATTCAGCTCATTGCACTGGTGTCTGCTGAGTAACAGTGGAATTGTCTGTATTTCTTAAAGGTTCAGTGACCCCTATCACTAAGCAGGAGCTATTAGCAGTCGCCAACCACAACAGTAATGATCAAAATTTGGGAAGAAACCACACAGTCAAGTTTGTAGTCACTTCTTCACCGAAACTTGGCAACTTGGTCCAGCGTTTGCCAAACAACTCCATACAACACATTTCCACGTTCACACAGAGGATGGTAAGAAGTTGCATTGGTGTCCTGGTTTGTGCACGTGTCCAGCAGAGTACAATACATAATCCCAAAAAAACACAACCAGCATTTTTTCTTCTTTTTGTTAATACTTTTTTTTTTACCTCAGGTGAATGATGGCACAATCTTGTATGACCAAAACAAACCAGAGACTGTTGGATGGTTAGCCACCGACACCTTCTCTTTCACAGTTTCCTCTCCTCCTGCTTATCTTCCACCACACAACTTCACCATCTCAATCTCCTACCAGGCCAATGAACATCACAGACAACCTCAACACAACACCAATTTGCACAAGAATGCAGGTACTCCATCTCACAATGATTCATGCTCATCAACAAGGAGGAAGACAAGTTCAGCAAGGCCAAAATTGTATTTGATTCACTCCATCAGGTGCTGTGGTTGCAGAAGGGGGCACTTTGCTGATTGAAAGGTTGAAGCTCGACGCCTCCAACCTTCTCAGGAGACTTCCAGAGTCCCAACGCCAGGACTATCAAGTCATGTATCATATCATCTCCCTGCCAAGCCATGGTACACTGTCGTTGCAAGGAAAAAACCTCACAAGGTGTGCTTCCTTTCTGTATTGCATTGACCCAGTTTGTGTCTGAGAACATAATCTGAATTCCAAAAGTCCTGCTGCATACAATCTGATCCTCCATTTTGCATTTATTGCTGCATGTGTGTTCTCATACTGCCAACAGGAACCATTCAGAGATCTCCCAATTCATGGTGAACAAGTTTGGCCTCACATACATGCACGATGACTCTGAAACAAGGAGTGACAGCTTCACTTTCAAGGCCTGGGTTGCACCTTTGAATGGCTCCGTATCCTCCTCATCCTTTTCCTCCTCGTTTTCCTCCTCCACCACCCACTCGCACTCATTTTCGTCCAAATCATTACCAGACCGGGCGTCTCTTTACCGGGTTGTGGAAGGTCTTGAAGTGACAGAGATGTTCAATATTACAGTCACACCAGTCAATGATCAACCACCACTCATCAGGAGCAGGGCACCAAGTATGAGTGTGGTAGTTGGAGAGAGAGTTGTGCTTGGACCAGACAATCTTGAGGTATGCCCACGAATTCTGAAAACATTTGTGCAATGACATCTGTGCAAATATAATTTCACAAATTGTCACTGCCACTGTCCAGGTGGAGGATCATGACACCCCTCCAGAGGAGCTGCACTACCTTGTGATCAGTAAACCAAACAATGGATATTTGATGTTGGGAGAAAGACCAGAGCCTGTGACTTCATTCACACAGTATGATGTCAACCATGGCCGGTTGCATTTTATCCAGCAGGTGAGTTGCTTGATATGTGTGTGACACATTTGGCCCTATGAAGTGAGCCAGTGATTAGTGATAATCTTTGAATAGCCTGTATTGTTGGTCCTTATGGAGGTGACTATTATAATACACAAGTTTGTGTCCATTGGAAACTGACCGCATGCCTTCGTTCTTCAGGGTGAGCCCTCAACTGGAGTGTTCTACTTCAACGTAACTGATGGTCATCATGGTCCAGTATACAAACTGTTTAGTTTGGAGGTGGTTAAACCAGCTGTCACCATGGTGAACAACACTGGGCTGTCATTGGTGCAAGGCAGGACGGCTGTGATCCTGACCACCAACCATTTGGCTGCTCAAACCAATGGCCGCAACAGAGCCAACATCACCTACACTGTCACCATGATCCCACGGCACGGACGCATCGCCATGAACGACTTGGAGGTCACCGCCTTCCGTCACGAGGATCTCCAGTTGGGCCGTGTTGTCTATCACATGACAGAGCTCAGCGAATCAGAGGATAGCTTTCAAGTGTCAGTGTCTGCATTCTCACACGGCGTGGACTATGGCAACATCACAGGACACATTGTAAATGTGACAGTGCGGCCGCTCATCCACCTTCGAGAGCCTGTTCGTGTGCCCAGCGGTATTCCTGTGAAGCTGGGGAAAGGCATGATGGACGCCTCAGAACTAGCGAGAATCAGCAGAGCTGACCCAGTTTTTGAGGTACTCTCACCACCAAAGCATGGAAAACTAGTCAAGGTAAAGTGGTGGGTTGTATGAATCAAACTCTAACAAACAAGTGAAAAAGAGATTTTTCACAATGATTTTACTCATTGCTGGAAATTTGATATTTTGTTCAACACTGCACACGTCATTGTCTCCACCTCAAGCTGTTTTGAGAATAGTGTGTGAAATAATCCAACAACAAAGACTGAAAATGAAAGCATATTTTGTGCCTGTGCCTGCAGATGACGTATGGACCTGACCAAGCAGAGGAGGTACTGCGATCATTCACATTTCGAGATGTTCTGCAAGGCCGGGTCGCTATTGAAGAGATTCTGAGCGACAGCTCCACCACCCAATTCAAGAGTAACAAATCTGCCGTGGCCACAGTGCCGCAGGGCCATGCACCTGCTACAGTACTCAACGATTCCTTCATCTTCCTGCTGAAGGCTGGAAATGTGCAACCGGCCAAGGGTGAGCTACACTTCACCATCTTACCCCACCACCAAATGCGTCATGGGTCCAGAGGAGCAAATAAGGCAGGAGGGCTCGGTCAGCGTGTGACCACCCGCCTGCCGGTACACACACACAATAGAACAACGTCTGGGGGAGGAAGAGGAGGAGCGCAACGAGTGGCCACAACACACAGGGTGGTGGATGCAGGTTTGCACCCCCACATCCTGGCGCACAAGAAGCATAACAAGACATACCACAAATCAAGGCATCACAGTCGATGGGGCAACCGCACCAGACCACTTGATATTGCGGCGGGACGGGGACACGACCAAATCTCTCACTCTCGCACTGCCTCCATCCCAGTGAATCATGGACCAGTTACTTTCCCACCTGACTGGCCAGAAGATGTTGACGTTCTCCCTCGTCCCGCGTCTGACCCACTTCTCATCATTCTGCCTTTGTTGGCTTGCTTGCTCCTCATCATTATCCTTGTGGTTTTGATTCTTGTGTTCCGCCAGCGAAAGGAGAAACAGGCTCGTCTCCGTCTGCTCAGGGAGTTGTCCGCCATAGCGTTGCCCACCGAGGGCAGCCCCTACCAGCGCCGGCCTGAACGCAGTGTGGCCGTGCCCTCCGTGGTGGTGACCCCTCTCGGCCCTAGAAGCTGCGCTGGCTCCCCTAGTCCCAGGAGGAGCAGTTTGGCCCCTGGGATGACCTTCTGGGGGCCAGTCCAGGCTCCAGGCTCTGGTGTTAATGGAAGAGTCTGCAATATGAATGAGCAAGACAGTCGGGGACATTCAGGACCTTGCAGTGCTGTCTCAGAAGTCCCAACTGGATTTAGGATCTCACAGAGGTCACAGTCCATCACACCAGCACTGAGAGACAACCAGTACTGGGTTTGATGGATATTATCTGAACTGTGCCTTCAAGGTGCACTGGACTGTGAAGGATCTAACATCAGTTGACTTTCTATGTTCCAACTGAGAATATTTACAAAGTCAACATAATTGTACAATTAGGTTGGAAAATATTAATTCCAGCACGGCTCCTACAGTTCTACAGAATGGGAACAATGGATGTATATTTCACAAGATGCATGCCTGAAATAGGATTAGTAACATTCCCTATATTCATGTCCCATCAAATACATATATATTTCAAGTCAAATTAAATATATTTGTTCTCCATGAATATAAATTGTTGGTCTGACATGAATATGCGTTCATTTACAAAGCAACAGAATCACCTCCTCCTTTGTTATTTTGTATACTGTAGTAAACATAGGAACAAATGTACAGTGCTGCACTGTCCCTCACTTCCATGGTCTTTAGTTTGTTTGATTTTGTCTTAAGTCTTTGCCATTTTGCTCCACATTGTTCCAAACGTTTTTTTGAATTATGAACATTTGGCCTGAATCCGACAGCCTGTTTGCCACAGAATTGTTTTGAAATAAATAATACAATTTTAATTGAAAACATCTGGTTTTCAGTGTTTTTACCATTGTTTGTCTTCGCGTGTAGAATATTGTTGCCCTTATTTGGATAACGATCACTGGTGAAAGATTTGTCATTTAGAGTGATTTTGTAAGTCGAGGTTTTTTACATTTATGTTAGTGATACATCATATATGAAACACTGACTGGAATGCAATATGTTATGTTAATTTGGATGATTGAAGTTAGTGATAAATAGATTCAGAGCTATGGCTATGGCAGTACCGACATACACCGCTAGGTGCTGCATCAGCACCGTGTATGCAGTTACAACTGTGACTACGTCTTGGTTTTGAGGTGACGATGCCCTGACTCGTTTCCCTCTTGGTATCGTTCCATCTGCTCGAAAAGCAGAAGTGGACACGATGACCTTCACCCTTGGAACCATGGTTTAAGGAAACAGTCATGGACAGCGGTTTCTCGGAGAATCTGTTACCCACAATGCACCGCAAGTCATTCTCCATGCACCCAGCACGTTGATAACGGCGAAGGCGAAAGGCTAAAACTTGAAAAAGCTTTTCGTCGTTCCCAATAAACAATACATTTGCAGTGACTCCCGAACTGACTCCTGTGACATTTGCAACGTTTTGCATTTCGGGTTGTGTGGTGGAGACGAAGTTTTGAGGTATTAACAAGGCTGTGTTACAGACATTCATGTTGCAGATATTCATTTATATCACAGATTTGCATGAGACTGATAGAGCAGCATTTTTAGTGGGCACTTTCCATCTAGATCCTCCATATAAAAGCAACGTTTAGCAACTACCGGGAAAAGAAATACCCGTGTGATACTGATGCTATAGCAGTCTTCAAGTCATGGTACAAATCTGAATTCAACTGGAGTTGCCTCACACTGTATCCCCTGTCAAAAGCTAATTGCTTCAAATTGATTGCAAGCTCTGCGAGCTATTTTGATGAAATTGTATAATTTGTGGCAGAAAAAGTGAGATATTTGCATTCCACAAGTCTAATAGGGGGATCCTCCACAACCAAAACCATCCTGTGATATCAGTTTGATCACCTCATTCCGACTGGAACGTTATCCGCATTAGGCTATTAGATCATCTGTCTCGGAACAAAGCTGAAATCCATGAAAGCTAAGAATTACTGAAAATGTGTACAACAAAAGCCACAATTGCCTCCCCAGGGTCTTTGACTGAGAGCTTTGACAGCGATTTATTTCTGCTTTTGCAGCTATCTCTTGATGAATCAGCAAAGCTGTGTTGAGGTAGCCAGCATTGTGTGCTGTGTAGTTTGGCCATCGTTAGTGAGCATTCCCCCTCTCCACTGATGTAGAAGAAGGCCTTTGCCAACACAACTGTAACCGTGGACACACTGTCACTCTGTTCCTCAGCGCACTTGTTGTTGTCTGAAACTAAAGCAGTGAAGTGAAACTTTTTGATTTGATTTGTCAAACCAAAGTCATTGTGTGAAATCAGTGGGGAATTATATGTAGGCAGAGTGGGGGAGATATATGCAGGTATAAATAATGAAGTGCCCGGAGCTGCAGTAACCTAAGCCAGCACCCTGTCAACTGTGGTGTTAGATTTCACACAAAGCGTCTCTGTATCTCCTGCTACTTCTGTGAACCAGCAAGTGATTATCTTGTGTGGAGGAAGAAATGCCACCACAGGTTGAGTTTATAAACATAGTTAAAGGAAGGCTGGTTTCTCTGCCTGGACCAGTTGGGATGAAAGAGAGAGGGAGAGAGATAGAGGAACAGAGAAGTATAAAGGTGCACAGCAATAATCTGCAATAGCGGCTAGATAGTTTGAATTCAGGGCACACCATGCCTATCAGGAGTGGAACCTGGATGTTTGGTGGTCTGTCTCTTGTCATATTCCAGCTGCAATCTGTGGCTTGATAAGACACAGGACAAAAACACTTGGGGGAAGAAGCTGCATTAGTAAGATGCATAATAGAGACTCTTACACAGGTGAGAGAGAAGGGCGGAGAGAGAGGGATGAGAGAAAAGCTCAGTGCATCAAGAGAAATCCCATACCAGTCTTATTCTAGCAGCATATCTTGGACTAACTATACGCTTTACCAAAGAGGAGAGTTTTTAGCCCGCTCTTAAAAGTAGCAGGGGCTCTGTCCCCTGAGGGCTCTGTCCCCCACTCTACTCTTACAAATTCTAGGGATCACACAGTTGTGTTTGGATGATAAAGCATCATCAGCTCTTGAAAGAAATGATGGTGCCTAATAATGAAGTGCCTTGTGTGTGAGAGGAGGAATTTTAAATTCTATTCTAAATACTTTTAGGCAGTCAGAGCGGAGAAGCTATGACTGGAGAAATGAGGTCTCTTTTCCCAGCTCCTGTAAAGACGCGCGCGGGAGCCTTCTGAACCAGCTGTGGAGACTTCCATGTCTTTTTGCTAATTAAGAGTTACAGTAATCCAGCCTGGAGAGAGCAATGGCATGAACAAGTTTTTCAGCATTTTTAATGACCACATATGCCTAACCAAAGTGATATTATGTAAGTTAAAGAGGGCAGTTGTTGACATTTGTTTAATGTGCACACTGTGTAGCAAATCTTGATCAATGCAGACTTGCTTTTGAGCCATCATCCTCATTTGATTACAAAAAAGATGTGACGTACATTACTGTCGTACATTCTAATTTTATTTCTTCCTCAGCTTGTGAGGATCACCGTTGATCAAAAACGGCACAATACCAGCGATGACAGTGACAGTCATCAAACTATTTATTCTTTTCTAACCTGCTGAACACCCCCAGGTGTCATAAACACAAGTATCATGTTCAGGTTTAAGCATTAAACACGGCGCCTAGTATGCATCCACATTTCTCCCCGCACGTCTGACACTTATACCATTGTACATTCATGCCATCACATGAAAACCTTTTTGAAGTGGAAATTTACCAAGTTTCAGAACACTGGACTGGATATCCAGTGCTATTTGCGTCTTTCAATGAGATTGTAACCAGGGGAATTCAAAATAAGGAGGGCACAAACATTAACTCGAGACAGACACAGAAAATGGGGTTGAACAACTGGCTATACAAGAATGTTTCAGGGTGGAGCCCCAAAGATCCTCCATTACATGTTAGATGACCTGAATATTCTTAATATTCAAAACAAGTTTCCCCCTACGGCATCAGTAAACAATCCCATTGAAGTAAGTAGCAATCTCACAATTACATTAGTGGGTAACGAAAGTTCACGATGGAGTAAAATACAAAAGAATACAAGGCTTAAGAATGGTACCACATAAATATGTGGTAGAATTTGATATTCATGACTGACAATAGAAATCAAGAGGAGGCAGAGATTTTGAGCGTCAAAATCTAGTGTCTTCCATGCCAAGGATCTCGACTGTACCACTATTAAATTCCATTAAAACAACAATGAACTATTACCATAAAAAGTAGAAAAAAAACCAACAACAAAAAATAGTAATGCTTTAAAATGCAAGGGCGCTCAGTTTGAGTTCACCTGATTTGTCAATCTCAGAATGAAGGTATCTCCTTTGTGCAGAGTTACTTTGAGGAGGCAGAGGTGGTAACAGCCTCGGGACAGCAGATGGGTATAATATATGCTACAGTCCAGCTGGAGGCAACAAAACATCTGAACATCTGTACATTCTGAACAGTACATTCATATGATTTCCCCAAAAATATACTAAAAATTGTCATTGCATTGCTGTAGAACACTGCTGAAGAGCCACCAACTCAGAGTTGTTTGAGATGTCCCCTGTAACTGAACATTCATCAGCTGCAGTAATATTGTCTCTTTTACAGGAAAAGGGACCCATTCCTGTGTCTCTTCCCCTCCAAATCCATGTCTCTCACCATTTTGTCCCTCCTCTCTACTGGTCGTCATCATATTTTTGCAATGCTTCCTGCAATTTGGCAGTGATTTTCTGGAAAAAGCTAATCTGCTGACTGAGGTGGTGCTGCATTTGTGAGCGGAAGTCCCGTACACGTGTGCGGTGGAAATGCTGGATTTCGGCGAGTGTGGCGCAGGAGATGATGTTGCAGCGATCGTGGAGATCTCCTTCCTGCTGTGGGCAGTCTTTCACCTTTGTGATGGCACCTGGGCAAGGTGACAGGGGGAGAGAGATGTCAACAAAAGATTCATATTTGGTGGGAGCTGAGCAAATGAAGCCAGATTGCCTTCAACTGGGCAACATCAAGTGTAGACTGGATTTGGATTTAGGTGTACCGTTTGCTGTAGTTCTGAGATGAAAAGTAGAGAATTGTCTGCCTGACTTTGGCTTCTCCAGGGAACTTGATACCTGTACTTTCTGAGTCAATTCCATGAGGCTAGGCGTTTTGTTTAGCATGTAAAATTACTTTGATTGACACAGATTCAGAGCATAGCTTAGCATGGGTGTCAATAACTACATTGAATGTACAGAGGGCAAGGAGAGGTCAGAGTGACCGCTAAATGAGCAGAATACGGGGAACTCCAGCAAAAACAGCAATGCTGACTTGACCTCCCCAAGCTCTCTCACACAGATACACAAAGAAAGTCACACAATCATGAACATATACGGACTTGCAAGTGATCTTGGACTTTGCTCAATGCCGATGCGATTACAGAGCTGTAATCTGAACTCTAGTACTTTTGCCTGGTGGGAAACTTGTTCAGCTCCAAACAACAGAAACTGCCCCCACCTCCTGCCTTTGGATCACCAGGAGGGAAAGAAGGAAGGAGGGAGAAAAAAAGGGAAGGAGGAGGGGAAACTAATCTTGGGACTGCTTCGTGTTGCATTCCAACAGTCCCAGGGCAACACCGGACAAGAGGCCCTGGAATCTTTGCTCATTCAAATCAGATGTAGCTCGTGGAGCAACAAACTAACACAGCAGGATGATCCCAAAGTTCACAGTCATTGTGGCTTCAACTTCTGTCCAAGTTCCTAAAACCCTCTTACAAACTCTGCTGCCACACGCATACAGTATCTCTGCTTTTTGCATTTGTGTTGTTCTGGAAGAGGTCTAGACTTTTGGATGCAGATATCTGTGGAATGCAGGCGGCCCTGTGAGTCTGAGAGGGAAATATGCTGTCTGCTCCCAGCATGTTAGAACTGAGTCATCGGTGGAGCAGATACAACTCCTCCTGGACAAACAGACATAAAGTTGGAACTCATCTCAACTCAGCTTGTTTTTCCTGCGCACACCAGAGAAAAGGCTATGATACTGCCGCTTGTTACACTTGGTTTTGACTTGAGATGTTTTATGCATTTGGTTGAAATGTGGTGCAAACTCCTATGGCAACATTTTGACACGTTTCATTACTTTCAGCCATTATTGAACCTACCTAAAAGATCAATGGGATATTTATATCTCCACATGGCGCATACCTTCTAAAATGCAATGCTACTCTGCCCTCTACATAGATTTGTGTTGAAAATTAATATTTCTATTTGTTAAGTGACAATTTCACTGATGTCTCATAATAAAAGGATGCGATTCTTTCATCAAGTAAAATACTCTTTCACTTTGTAGTGAAAGATTTTGTAGTCATTTTGTGTCAATATGAAACAGTCCCTTGTGAAAATCATTGAATGCTGCCAGCCAAGTGCCTTTGCAGCATAACACAATTAGTCTGAAATTTCCTGATGTGATTCATCAGTTTACCTTTTAATTTGCAGAACAACAACCTTTCAGCCAAAGCCACAAACAAGGTGCTATTTTCCTGCAACAAAATGGACAAGGTCATGAGAGACCATTGGCATTCAGGCTGTGTGCTCGCTGCTCTCAGCTGTTTTTGTATGGAGAGAACAGCTCAGGCAGCTATAGAAATGGTGCCTCTCGATTTGGCAATTGTCAGAACTTGTCATGCCAGAATAAACTCCCAGCTCCAAATCTGCAGAGGATTAACGACCCCACTTCCTAGTGTGAGCTTGAATGTGCACGTTTGTGGATTCCTGACTGTATATTCAGCATGCTCAGGATCTCTGAGAGCCAGTATCAGTTTTATTTCTTGACCTAGATTGTCAATGCAATTCAGGGTTATTTAAAACACATGTACAGTTTGTTGGTTCAAACTGTGGCTTTTTGTGTGCTGACAGCCTTTTCTGTTGATGTAAGGAACAAGTTGGGAGGGCTGCAGGGTAAACACAGAGATGAAATGATCTGTGGGGAGTGGGGGAGAGAGGAAGCCCTCGAGATTGAGATCCAGACATAGAGAGAGAAGAGAGAGAGAAACTCCACTTGAGGTTGATCCCACCTGCGCACAATCTCTGGGAGGTGTGCTATTGTGGTGAATTTGTAGGCACAACAGGGCATCAATAATATGACCCAGCAGTCATGTAAAAACAATCCATCCAACAGCACATATAACACCAGCACCTAACTGTTAGTCACTCTAGGATTTCTCTGATTTCATCAAGCTATTCTGGGGTTGCATCTATAAGAGCATGAGGGTTAAGAGGAACTTTCAGAATCTTTTCCTTAGTTTCCTTGAGAAACTCAGGGTTGGGTTGAGCCAGTATGCACTTGGCTGAAGATATTGATAGAAAAGGGTTGAGGGTACCGAAAGACAATCTTAAACATTCAACCACACCGCAGCACTGCTGTTGCTGTGGTGACCTTGCTCACCTTTCTGTACATGGATAATGTCGGGGAAATTGGCCAGATGCCCGCGGTAAAGGTCCAGTAGGTCAGAAATAGGATCAAGGTCCTGGCGTGGCTGCTCTGCAAAGTATTCCCCAATAGCTTCATAGGCATCGCCAGTGAAAGCTATGGCCTGGTTCAGGCTGCCAGAGTAGGCCTGCTGGTCCAACTCGAATGACTGAGACAGCAGTTTGAAAGACTGGCCAACTTTCTGGTACTCCTTTTTGAAGCCTGTCATCTGTTTGCGGGCAAACTCGCTGATGGTGTTGTTCACCACTACAATGTTCTCGTCCATTTTCTTGGTGAATGTCTTGAAACCTTCAACCTTGCACTCAACTTCTTGGAGATCCAATGGGACAGTAGGTGTGCTGATGGAAAGCGAAGGTGGATTAATCACTCATCCTTTGTTCATGGCAAAAATTGGATGACAATACTGTGACGTTTGTGAATTAACCTGTTGTTTCTTTGTGTCCTGACTACCGGTAAGTTTAATTTAGATTACAACTGTTCTCTACTCACTTACCTGATAGTGAGAAAGAAATTGGTCCCCACCAGTTCATCCCTTTCTGCTTTCCTCTTGCCCTGCTTCCAAGCTTTTTCATCGGCCCCGCACGTGAGGAAGTGCTGGAACACATCACAGTGTGCAAGCACAGGGTGGCTCGTCATGTGATTCATCCACCAGATCAGACCTTTCCGACGTTTGGAGATGAAGTCCTCCTCAAAGCGGCCCGTGGCCTGCTTCTCTGGTAGGTGAGGGACTGAGATGACGGGGAAACGCTCCACCAGACGAGCATATAGCCAGTCAAAATGTTTATACCTGAATGGACAGAACCAACCAAAGGCCTCACAGTTAAACTAATTGAAACATTGCAGCATGTCTCGGCAGATTGTGACATAATGAAAGGAACCACCCTCACGACTTCCAATTATGAGATTAGGAATAATACCACAGCTAATTTGGACATCATTTCTAATGTCGTATGAATATCACAAGTCTTCTGAATGTGTGTCCTATGAATGGCGTCACTTTGCCATTGTGATGTCACACCATCATCTTCTCAATTTACCACCGGGTGGCTAGTCAGAGCCACTGCAACTACACTCTAAATACCGTAGATGTCAAAACTTTCAAGTTAGACTTAAGACTGGGCATGCAGCACTCTGCAAGCACACTCAGACACACCGCTCTTTATATGTTGTTTCACAACTCTGAGGCTGCGATATGATATTGTGATTACTTGGCACAGCAGCACATTTCTCCTCTCAGAAAAGTTGCACACTCAGAATGACTTCACTTTTCTCACAAAACTTGTGCCTCAGAATGGACATGGTCTCCACCAGATTCAGAACATTTAAACACAAAAGCATTCCTATGAATCCACAACAGCAGAATGTCCACAGTTTGTTCCACAATTGCATTCCAGTACCTCAAATACTTGTGCCTTTCGGTGCATAAATCCACTTAATTGAAAAATCATTTGTTAAGCTATAAAACAAGTACATTTTGGGAGATCAACTTTCAGCAAGAGCAAAATGAGTGACATGCTATCGCTCACAGAAGCCTTTCAAGGTTGTTCTTTTTTCCTGTTGTTAACCATTTGCAAGTATTTCAGAACAGCCCCTTGCTGATGACACAATCGATCACACTGATTAATTTGACATGCCTTCGGCGACATTTGATAATGACACTTAATAATTGAGAAGACAAGTTACAATGCATACACCGCACAAGTGATGTAATGGAGGAGAGCACATACCTGCGGTTGACTTGTACGCAGGTGTGGCTTGGTGTCAGGCCATAGGACATGTAGCTCTTCATGCCTTTAAACTTTGTCTGCTTAGTGGGATCATCAATGGTACATGTGAATGGATACGGGTCCTCCTGCCACTCCGGCCCATGCATCCCCATCACCACACAGATCTTGTCCCCGTCCTTCACAAAAGCCGAGGCTTCCCCTAGGAGAAAGGCCTCCCCTCCAGACTTAACAAAGGTAGAGAACCTGTTGAGGTTCCTCCCCACGGTGGCCGAGCTCTTGGCCTGCTGCTGGGCGCTCACACGCCGCCCCGGTAGCGAGGTTGTTACGGGGTACATGGGGCCTGAGGAGCTCTGGCCTTGTGGCTCAGTGGAGGTCGCCACATTCTCATCCCAGTCATCATCCCAGTCATCGTCGCTGGTGTAGAAGCTGCCTCCTCCACTGCTGCCGGCCCCGAGGGCCCTCGGGTTGCCCTGTGTAGTGTAGGCAGCTTGGACAATCGGGGCTGTTACAGTTTTCGGTGGAGAAACCTCATTATTGTTGGTACTGGGGGTGATCCTGTCTCTGATGATCGCCACATATGAAGCGGGGAACAGGCCTGCCTGTCCCCTGCTGTTCTCCCCCTCCAACCAGCCATCCAGCTCCTCCTCGCTGAACAGGGTCACCAGCTCGCCCTCGGTTATGGAGATCTCCCCGGGGTTCTCCGAGTGGAAATCATACAGCACCTCGGCCTTCAATGCCATAGTGTGAAACAAAATCCTCCTTTGCCTCCCTGACTGTCACTCGGAGAAGCCGCGCGTACTTTGCCCTCCACACAGAAACTTTCAGCTTTTCCCCGCGGGGCCGAATTACACTTAAAATCGTCTCGGACTGCAATGGAAAGCTCGAGAAAAGCAAAGAAAAGAGAAAACCAAACAACAGAGAAGAAACTCTGTGGCTCGTCTGCGCTCCGCACCTCTCGAATATCACTCCGTTTCCATGCAGACGTTAAATCCCAAAGAGAAAAAGCAGCTTTCACCAACCCGGTTTCAATCCTCTGGGGGCCGAGGTGGGAGATTCTCGCTAAGGTTGAGCCTTGACAGAGCCTGTGGGAGTTTTTATTCCTCCACGAAAAGATAAGCGTAGGGTCGAAAGTCCCTTTTCTCTGCCTCCGACGTCTACGCTGATGGACCGGTACGGACACGTAGTGTGCCGACTGACTAATGGAGGGAGGAGCCTCCAAGTTCAGTCAAGTTACCAAAGCGAAAAAAGAGAAGAAACAAACTTGGTGTGACGTCAGGCTCATCGTATTTCCGAATTTTACTCAAATGAAGCAGCAAGAAACCTTCGGCGTTTGTTTGTTCTTGTTTGTTTTCCCCGCATCACCTTCCAAATCAAAATGGCGTAACGCCCTATTTTCCTGTAGAGTTCATGGATGGTACATTACGGCCTAAAAACTGTGAGGAGTTATAATGCCACATTTACACCTCTATTAGTGAAACATGCATAGACGACAGTATGCGATAATTGGTGTCAACATCTTTGTTTTATACGATTTATAGTATTCAAATGTTTCTATTGCACTGTTATTCAACCGTCACCGTTTATTGGGCATTTAGTATACAAAGACAGCATTTACATTTTTACATTATTTTCCCAAACGACCCATGACTTCTCCCAAGTACAGATAATCCCGTTTGTACCGTTTTATCGACCTTACAAACGAACCTACACTGGTTTTTCCCATTTTCGAATTAGTCCATACTATAAACGTATTGGACACATACTGAACACATATTATGGACTCCATAGATACCACCACATTGCGGGTAGTAGGGGGTCAATGCACCCTCAAATGACAAACTTAAGAAGGGCCTTGATTTTGTCGCCTGTGACAGACGTTTATCTGCACTGTCATTTTTGCTCAGTCTACACTAGAAGGCGCTACTGCGCAATCAAAGATTCGTGCCCATATTGAATGGCTCAGGGAAGTAACTAGTTATAAAGCCAGGTGAGGATTTCGCAGAGTATTTGAGAGTTCACGTGTGTGCGTGTGTATGTATGTGTGTGTGCGTGTGTGTGAGAGAGAGAATGCAATCTCAAATACCAGTGCAATATGACATCCTGTCAAACCACATTCATAAAACTTTTTACTTATTTCACGAAAGATCGAAAGATTGCAAGTTGAAATCCTGCCGTAGTTGCTTTTTTTTAAGGTCTTAACGCTGATGAGCGTAATAAACCTCAGTCTCAGTGTAGGTTTTGTAATTGTTATCTGTATAAACTCAATTATAGAATATTTTATAGAGACACGGTATCAAGTTGATATAGAATGCTCCTGGGACGAATATGTTTGTTTCAAAAGGTGTATCTAGTGTGAAGTTAGGTTAACTCAGATGGCGTGTTTGTGCCTGTGTGTGAGACATGGGTGTAATTTCAAAAAGTACATACCAAATGTCTGTCTATTCTCTATATGTGTTGTGTCTCCCCTAGTGTTGCTTATATGTCCTGAGATGATCAGACACTCCAACCGGGTTGACGTCACCTCTGATGTACTTAAACAATTTTTTGTTGCATGTGGCAACAAAAACAAGGCACGTGCCTGACTTCTGATCACAGAGACAGGTTTGAATCCTATAGTAAGGTTGTTGTCTCACTAATGAAATTTGTCTTCAATTATATCCTTAAAACATGACGTTTAATAGTGATTAGTGTCTGTTCATACAGTATGTGCTTTCTATTTGCAGGTCAGAACAGCAGTTACTTAACAACAATCTCAGCTGTTCATGGAAGCAATTGATTTCCAATATCCGCTCGACTCCAGACAGTGACCATGTTCAACATGGCTTTTGCTTTTGCTTCATGATCGAAGCAAAAGCCTTATTATCAGTTACTCAGCATTTGGAATGAGTGGTAAAGGATACAGAGTTTTGTTTTGAACTTTATTGCTTGAACATCCATACAAATCAACTAAAAATGTAAAAAATCCTCACAATATGTGCTCCATTCTTATGGAAAGCTGTGTTAGTGCACTGAAACAAACAACACCAAACATTAATGTCTGATTTGTCAGCTCCAGGACTGAACTTTATGTATGGTTGCTTATTTGACCTCTACTTAGGAAAGCCAAGAGGAGATGAATCCACATTCTAGCCACTGCGTATAAAACAAATGTTTTGTCCCGCAATTCAGCTTCAATACAAAATGTGAGAGGGAGAAGAAACACAGGTGTGGATCTGCCGTCTTTGTGATTTGTTTTTAAAGATTCTCAAATGACAAAATAGAGATGTTTGGGGTCAAGACTCCGGCTCCAACCGAGGCAACACAGGGAGAATGAGGTTCCCAAACGAAGAGTCCTGAGTGATGAAGAAACCCGACGAATGCGTGTGTGCATGCTGAAAGACAACAAATATTAGGTAACTGCTCATGCTCATGTACAATAACGTTATGTAAGGGATGATGAACGCGTCGGAGGTCATTGTTGGCTGATAATCACCTCAAGGTGATTATCAAACAACAGTGACTGACAACAAGGACATTATCCCGCTTATTACACGGCTTAAAACATTAAAAATAAGAAAGTTGAAAGAGATAGTCCATAACAAGGCTGCTTTTATTTTTCTGCAATCGTGTAGGCTTACTTTTGTCTGCGCAAGAAAATAGTGCCTTCACGGCTACAGGTACTCTGCTGTCTGTAAATCATTTGAATGGATAAAACAAGGCTCATTGGACTATTTAGAGTCAGTACTGATATTAAACAATATTAAATATTAAATATGACATTAATCTCAACTCTTCCATTGAAGGTAAAGTTGGACAAGGTGAATGGGACATCTTCGGAAACGTTGAAGTTAACGCTTCTGTCATTTCCACCAATGTGTGTTTGTAGTCGCAGCTTTAAGCACATGTATCATACTTCCCCACGCATCGAAACTTTCATACTTCCCAAGTATGTTTAAATTAATATTCAAATTGTCCACGTTTGTTCTGAGAAGAAGCGTAACGCGGTCAAAGAGCGGATTGATTTGAGTGCAGTAGATTCCACTCTGAGGCTTTGATTTCACAGTGGTCTGTTATTGATAGTGGAGCAGTCATTATCCAAAAATATTGATCGCTCATTACACAACTTGGATAAATGCTGGATTGTGATTGGCCGTTACTGACTCACAGTAACAGCCAATCAGAATCCAGCATTCATCCAAGCTGTGTAATACATTTCTACAACAAAATTGCTCTAATATGAACAGACTTGCAGTATACAATCCATGTATAATTGGAAGCTAAATTCACAGCTTGCTTTAACGTCCAAGCAACTTTCTGAGAAACATAATGGAGATGTTAAAGAATAATGGTGACATCACAAAGGAGGAAGTTAAAAAGGTGCAATATCTCAATTTCTGAAACTGCTCACAGCTCCTAGTGGAATTCCAGAGCCCATAGGATATTGACCAAATTGTTGGCAGGTGGTGAAAATAGTGGGAAGACTGGCGTGTCCTCTGTGTGTGTGTGTGTGTGTGTGCGTACACTACCTGGAGGGCTGTCTTCATTTGCGCAGCTATGTGCTGCTGTTCTGCATTGTCTCTGAACTCTTTCAGATTTGGCCGGGAGAGGGGAACACTATGGTGGAAGGAAGGGAAGTACAGTACATCGATGTAGTATATCATTCACCACTACTCACTGCAATGCAACAATGCAACAACAAAGGCAAGGAAATATTTCCACAGTCTCATTACTTTGTAAGTTTAAACAGCCGAAAATGGCTTCAGCAATTACTGAAAAGCTCCACACTAGAAATAGCATCATCACTCCATCCCTCCCAATGCCCACTGTTAGTCTAGTTAATAAAGACATCCCATTTGTGTTTCTGTAGAGAAGTGTGTGAGCTGCATGTCAAAGTACATTTTTTTCATTTACTACCTCGCTCCAGGATTATTCATCGACTGACTCTGCATTAAGCGTTTCTTCTCCTTATCCAGCTCGGCCAGGATCGCTACCCGCGTCTTATTCTGAAATGCTGAGGGAAGGGAAAAGGAAGACGATGCCACAGTACCAGGAGAAGAGCTACCACACAAACTAGAACCAGCATACCGTCAAGAAAAGACAAAGACACACATACACACACACAGTCCCTGATAGTAATACACCGATAAAGTATCTCCGTCAGAGAACAGTATACTGAATACCAGTATCCACTAAACTACATGTGAACCAAGCATATACCGGTACTGCTTTTCTGTGTCTTTCACGGACTTCCACTAAGAATTGATAACGTTTCCACAATCATGTGGAGCGGACAGTGTCCTCGTTGTCAAATGTTGGAGGCAGCAGGGGTCCGCAGGGCCCCAATCTTGCTAACTACGCCCCTGGATCGCGACGAGTGCTGTGAGTCAATCGAAAATGATGAATGCCACAAGCAAATTGCCATTACCTTGACCCGGAGTGTTCGTAGCCATTTACTTGCAGGCGGCAGGTGGACGAGGGTGAGGTCAAAGCAGAGAGAGGTGTTTTTATCTGAGTAAACGCTCTCTTCTATTTGTGTTTACCTCGGATAAACGACTAATACTGCTGTTCGGTCTGGTGAGCGCGCTCAGTGAAGGGAGGATGGTTACTCGGCAGAGGCTTCACTCTGATCAGAAAAAAAAAATCAAGGTACAGTACCACATTCCTGTCTGTTATACCATCTACCCGAATTATATCAAAAGAAAGAATGTGATCGACTATGGCCACCAAATCAGTGTATCGTTGTATTATGCAACAAACAAGTTTATATTTTCTATTTATTACTTTTACTGCCAATGAATTAACATTTTTCACCCGTGCACTTTCCATCTCATTACTCATCTTTCTCATATTACTTGCATGTTGCTTAACAGTATCACTAAATCATTTGTTTTTCAAAAAGTCGGAAATAACAACTTGACACGGCGGAAATTTCGTCTGCGTTGGCATCGTTAATATGAATCTTGTTCAAGCGAGAGAGTCACTGATCTTCTCTTAACGGGATTTTTACCCTGAGCTTCTTAGTATCAATAGACTGTATATGTATTCTAATATGTTTACTGCCATTGGAGTCACACATGGAAAAAAACATCAATGGCAAAACTATGATTTCTGTGGGTGTATCGAACAGTCAGCAGTAGCAAGTCATCATACGATCTCCGAGACGATCTCCGAGCATCCGTCGAGCTTTACCTGTCACGTGACGCTTATGTTTACTACCGGGTCCGCTTCGGTTCATCTTCCGGAGCTGCGCGCTGCGTGTCAGCTGACAGCTGTGTAGCGTCTCAACAACACACAGGACACTGAGAGATTAAAACACAAATCTAGTTTCTTCACCGACCTCATCGGTCGTGGAGAACCGGGCACTTATTCGCACCGACACCTGGCCACGTCTCCCACCTCCCACCAGGATGAGCGTCGGCGCTACGAGAGGCCTGGCCAGCTCGGGGCAGAAGCCCATCGCAGAGATTCTCCACCCGCTGTCCGCCGCTGAGGAGACTCTGTCGCCCGGGTTCGATGGCACAGTGAGCGTTGGGAAGGACAAGGTAGGGTCGGCCCAGGATCTTCTCAGCCCGGGTACAGTTGCAGAGAAAGGGGGCGAGTTACTCACACCCGTTACGAGGCATATATATAGGCAGATTACAGAGTGCAGGTACAGTCTGTATGCAGTAATTGAAGTGAGGTGGAAGTAACGGGGGGAGTCCCCCTGGCGTCATATTGATCCATCTTGTTGGTAGCAATGTCATGGTCCCTGAGGTTATAGCTGGGGACGTACTTGAGTGTCACCCGTAGTCTTTGTAAATAAGAGTTCATTTAAGTAGACACACAAAAAATCCGTGACCGAGTTTACATTAGTGACATCGTGTGTGAACTTGGCCTCTGGAGCTGTGTTCCCGGAGATAAATGCTCATACACAGGCTATCACATTCCCCTCTTGAAATTTTGATCTGATGAATTAAGTGAAGAAGATGGGAGACGTAATTGGAGTATATTCCCTTTGTATTTGAGATACTTTAAGGTCAGGTGCTATCATCGGCTTTGCAACAGCAAAACATCTTGAATCTGCCTAGTCTGCAGAGCTGTTTTTCAGCTAAGTGTGGCATTTGACCGATAAAATTGAATAACTATTCAGACGACAGGACTCTATTATGCCACATATGATCAACTCCCACTAAAAGCAACCTCAGCTCTGTGAATGAATTGCCTTTTGTTTTATTGGTTCGTTTGCCCTGACCCTGTCCAAAATTGAGCCTTAAAACCCTGAGTGAACGTTGGACAGATACATTTGTATCATTTCAACTATGCTGACACTTAAAGTGTGATTCTGTCAGTTCACTGTACCTTTGGATGGTCATTTTAACCTTTGTTGGGAATGAGATATCCAGCAACCAGATGGCTGCAGCAGCCCGGACTTCAGAATTACAGCGCATTCATGTTATTTTGCCGACTGGTTTTATGTTACATTTCTGCTGGTCCATTGATATTTCTGGATGTTTGTCTGTATTTTCTCATTTTTCTCCACACCTTGTTTGACCTCGTTTTGCATTCACAGTGATGCAACACAACGCAATTATCCAACCTGTGATAATCAGCCGAGGTTAGCGCCTCAGTGTGAAAAGAGCACTTACACTGTCAGCAGTGTGTGTGTGTGTGTGTGTGTGTTTGTGTGTGTGTGTGTGGGTGCGTGTGTGCGCGTGTGTGTGTGGGTGCGTGTGTGTAGGCTTCACTGAGGTGATGAGTGAGAGAATGAGTTTAGTGTTGGTACTCTTCCTAACTTGAGTCAGGAATGGTGTCACTCATATACACCTCCAATTTAACTCTCAGTGTTTTTAGGGACTATTAAGACTATTAATGTGGGAAAGTATTTCCTGCCTTAACTGACACCACATTTTGAGGTCAACATTGATTCAGCTTCATCCAATATTAGGGAAAAAGTTAAAAGTACAAGAGGATGAGAGGGCCACATATTCAAATAAGCTCTTATCACCACTTCCAACTCACCTCAGTAGCAATAACATTGAAAAAAAAACAAATGCACAAATGACCAAAGATGTGTCAGCGAGAAACGTTCTGTTCGTCATTAGAGGCATTGTTGACAGTCGACTTATGCATCAAAGGAAAATATAAAATCTTTTTGTGGATATCATGACCAGCCACTGTTTTTCTGAAATACCAGCTGTGGAAATCCATTGCCGTCCCTGTCTGGCTGGTCACTCAGTTTAAGATTAGAATGGGGCTGTTGTGTCAAACAATGCAGCTGCAAGGCAAAAAGAGGCTCATTGACAGAAATAAGCAACATTGCGGTTAGTGTCATTCGACCCTTTGTTTGCGGCCACTGAATTCGATGTCATGTGACTTTTGCTCGTGCAGGAAATTGGCCTGACCAACGGCACGCCGGTGGACACGTCGAGTCCCGCTTCTGCATCCTCGCTGTTCAATAGGCTGCAGCTCGACGACGATTCCGAGGCGGAGGCACATGAACCCTACGCTTCCTCGGAGACGCGTGACCTCTTCGTCACGGTTGATGACCCGAAGAAACACGTCTGCACTATGGAGACTTACATCACCTACAGAGTCTCCACGAAGGTCTGTTTCTCACTGATGGCATGGCGTTGCTGTGTTCGCAGGCTGGAAAAAAAAGAAAAACAGTCAGAGGAAGTGCAGCAATTTTAAAACTCTCTGGTGTTTTCCCAGATTTTCCCAGTTTTCCCAGAACTTCTCACGTTATTTCTATGTTTGTGTGAGATTTCTCTCTATATAAACATACAGTGGTTTGATGTCAATATGAAAACGGTGCTGCACATGAGTTGTGTGGAGGCAGTAAAAGTTAAACTTTTATCCCGCCACAGCTGGATAGACATGAACTCTCTCCGACTTCAGTCGGAGCAAGGTTGGGATGTTTTTTTTCTCCTCCCCCCTCAATGACAGAACGGGAGTCACGGGGAGGCGCTGTCAGCTGGCGTCATGGCGACAGTTGCTATGTGTACTCTAGCCCTTTGGCTCAGAGGCCTTATACAAATATCACAGCAGTGTGTGTGTGTGTGTTAGTTTGTGTGCGCGCACACACACGTGCATGTGCACAGCACGGTCATCACAGCAGCTCCGTGTTAAATGACATTTATCAAAGGCCTTAAAGTGAAGGTATACAAATTTAAGCCACAAAACGAAATGCGGTTAATCATTTGTGTCAGCAGGAATCTCCAAGACTGATACTAGTGCAGCTCTCTTGGTTGACAAAACGCTGAACAAGCGTCCTCTAATTGTCTGAGTGCAAAGACAGTGAGAGGACATGCAAACCATCCCCCTCTGCGTTCCCTCAGACGTCCCGGATAGAGTTCGACCTGCCCGATTACTGTGTGCGGCGGCGCTACCAGGACTTCGACTGGCTCAGAATCAAGCTGGAGGAAAGCCAGCCGACACACCTCATCCCGGTAGGTGCTCTGGGCCAGGGCGCAGCCCGCTGCTCCGTGTCCAACTCATCCTGTCTCTCTCTCTCTCTCCTTTGTCTGTAGCCACTGCCGGAGAAGTTTGTGATGAAAGGCGTGGTGGATCGCTTCTCAGAGGAGTTTGTGGAGACCAGGATGAAAGCCCTGGACAAGTTCCTGAAGAGAGTGGCCGACCATCCTGTGCTCTCCTTCAACCCCTATCTCAACACCTTCCTCTCCGCAAAGGCAAGACACAAGGAAAACAGAGAGAAATACTGTGAAATCAAGAAAATGCTCTTTTTTTTACAGGGGTCGTTTAGGAACGAGCACAGTTCTGTGCAGTAATTATACCAATTAGTGTTCTACAGCCATTGATATACACATTATTCCACCTCAAATGTCATCCACACAAGTATCCACATAAAGGTAATGCATAACAATATTGGCAAGTAATAAAGAGAAAGCAGTTTAGTGCTCATATACATTGACGACCAATCAGGCTGAGATAGTGGCAAACCCCAAAACCACAAACGGTTATAAGCAGGGACGAGTCTGACAGGTAGTGTGATGTTTTCAGGTGTGCCTCACAGCAGAGGAATAACACCGCCACGCCAGGCCAAACATGTTCACATCCCAACAATTTCCCCTGTTGGAAGCGTCAGTGCCGCTCAAGTCTGACATACAGTATCTATGATCCTGCTTCGATTTTAGGGGGGCCAGGGGATGTCTCGAGGAGATAGAGGGAGGAGATGTTCGATAATAGTGTGATGCTAGTGTGACACTGGATTGATGTCCAGGCAACAGGAGGCTCCAAGCTGGCAGCACTTTGCTGGATGGCACCTGCACATAGCATTTACTGGCAGACCGAGCGGCTTGAACCTCGGCCCCAAAATGTCACCCAGGGTGAACTTATCTGCCTGCGATACATTTCTGTTTTACGCTGGTGATCAAGTCGATGTTATTGATTATGTTGATAGCTAGTTTAAGATTGTCAGGGGCATCAGCTCTCTTACCTCCGTTTAGTTGCCCTCATGAGGTATCTCCATAAATGGACGTGTTATTTTCCCTGGTCATGTTGCTGCTTTTCTGCAAGAAGATTCACCTGAAATTTGAAAATGCACATAGATGCTCCCCTGCTCCATAACCCAGAGGAAATGTAGCTCCACTAATGCAAATTTCAAAGATGTTGTTATGATAAAAGCTGTATCATAGTTGTAGCAGTACAGTAGATCTTTTAAATGAGTACAGGAGTACTTTGGTGGTTTTTTTAATGTTGTTTTCACTTCATTAATGGCCAGGGAAACAAAGCAAATAGGTATTATGTGGAGAGCCGTAATCTGTGTTAGCGCCTCCTCCTGAGCTAAGCAGCTACTCTCTGATCGATGTTTTCACTCTCTGCGCACAACAGTGATGCAGCAGAGAAGGAGGGACAGAGAGCAGAAACTGACCTATATCTGCTGCTTTTGTTGTTGTGGCCACAGGACCTGAACAAGCGACAGGGTTTGGCACTGCTGACCAAAGTGGGCGAGTCCGTCAAGCAGGTGGCCGGTGGCTACAAGCTGCGGGCGCGGCCGGCTGAGTTCTGCGCCATGGGCGAATATCTGGACACCTTCAGCCAAAAACTGGGCACCATCGACCGCATCGCCCAGAGAATACTGAAAGAGCAGTCAGGTAGCGGAACGATTTGTGGGTCACTGTTTTCGAAATAACCGTGTTTGTACGTGTGCGCGCGCGTGTGCGTGAGTTTGCATATGAGTGTGTGTGTGTGTGTAAGACAGAGAGAGAGAGAGAAGCAAATGCTGTGCGTACATGACCCAGCGGTCTCATTTTCAAATGTAGACTTTCTGAGTGATGCTTTGTTTTCTTATTCTTGTCTTTTTTTTCAATCTTTTCACAATCCTTCCATCAAATCGCAGACTTGTAATTATCACACTATTGACCTACTCATCCCAGTACTCTCTCACCTGTCAACCTGTCTCTGTCCGTCCTTCCCTCCCCCCAAGAGTACCTGACGGAGCTGCGGGAGTATGGTGCCGTGTACTCCAGCTGGGCGGAATCGGAGGAGGACGAGCTTCAGCGCCCCCTAGAGGGCGTGGCCGGGTGCGTGTCGACGTGCTGCGGGGCGGTGGAGGAGCTGAGTGAGAACATGAGCCAGGACTTCCTGCCCGTCCTCCGAGAATACATCCTCTACATCGACTCCATGAAGGTGAGCTGAACGGAAGGAACGGTATCCATCCGCTGAATCGGGAAATTGACTGGAGCAACTAAGACATTGGTTTGATTGTGTCCTTCCCACTGCAATGCAGATGTTGTGTCATGAGTCAACCTTGACAGAAAAAGAAGAAGTAGAGCTCTTCACGTGAAGCATTTTGTCACATCCCATCTCTCCCCCAGACACTGAATCAGCTCTTTTTCTCTCTCTCTCTCTCTCTGTCTCTCTCCCTCCCCCCTTTCTCCGTCCTCCCATTCTGATCGCACGATGGCCGTTGATGCTCGGCCGATCTCAGAGCGTTTTGAGGAAGAGAGACCAGAGTCAAGCAGAGTACGAGGGGCGACTGGAGGCCGCTGTTTTACGCAAACAGGAAGACAGAACGCCCGTAAGCTCCTTCCTCACTTCGTCCCGCCACGTGTTGTTTCTCAACCCCGTCCTCATTCTAACCCAAGTCAAACTGTCTAAACCCTGTAGCTCCCAGGCTGCCGTAGCTTTATTTCTGTAGCCTGTCCTTGTCCCACGGAGGCCCTGTAGTTGCAGCTAGCTCTCTGTCGCCCCCTAGATTCCAGTGGAAGTGGAGAAGTGTCAGGACAAGCTGGAGTGTTTCAACGCCGACCTGAAGGCCGACTGGGAGCGCTGGCAGATCAACAAGAGACAAGATTTCAAACAGCTTCTGACCGGCATGGCCGACAAAAACATCAACCAGTATGAAAAGGTGTCCACCTCAATTTTGGACCTGATTACACCAGATCGTCACCAGATTACAAAAAAAGAAAAAAAAAAGCAATGTGTTAGGATTTTATCATGATTTTGCCATATGTCGCCACAGCAGAGAGTTTGTGGTTTAGACCGCCGACAATGCCAAGAAACGGTGTAGTTATAGGAATGGATGTGTGTTTTGGATTAGTTTCACACCGTTCTCACAGATGGTTCTTATCTCTGTCTCTCTGTCCGTCTCTCTGTCTGTCTCCGTTCTCCATCCCCCCTGCAGTGCCAGGCAGCATGGGAGTCGCTCATCACTCTTCTCCAAGACAAACAGACTGATGACAAAACAGACCAAGTCAACTGACGCAACTGCCCGTCCGACCGCGTCTCACACTGAGCTCACTCTCCTTTCCATGCCAAGAAAAAAAACACCCAGCAGGCAGCAGAGCGTCCAGCACCGGTCTTCGCCCCTACACAGGACAGTTGTGGGCTGAGAGAGTAAGCACCAGGAGATGAAGGAGAAGAATGAGACTGTGTACAAAGGGGTTTTTTGTTTTTTTTGTTTTGTTTCTCTTGTATTTCCGGTTGACAGTCAGTTGCCACTTACGGACACAAGTCTGCCACACTTGCATCAGGGGCCAAATTTAAACGGTAAGAGGGAGAGGAGGTCTTGAGTCACATCTGCAGGCCCAAACCCCGGAGGTAGACGCTGCTGTTTGGCATAGACATGAGGCACTCGAGTATTCAGAGCGTCGGCCCAATTTTGAGGGCATAGATGCTCCTGGAAGCGATGACCGAGTCCGGCTAAACACTGTCAGCAAAAGGTCAGCGAACAATGCTGAGGAGTACTTTTGCTATTATTTTTCACCTGGGAAAGTAGTTTCTGCATGATTTCCCTGACATTTTATACTTAAGTTGGAGTATTTTGGAGATGGTAAGAATTTCCAAATCAGGTTTATAGACTAGAAAAACATAATTCATAGACCCGCAATTTGAAGGGTTTGGTCAGATACAAATATGCTCTCACCAAAAGTGTTTGTCTGCTGAAATCACTTGATTCTACACAGATTTCAGCCCCCGGTGAGTTGCAGGCTTTCCAGCTGGCACCATGTTTCGCTTTTGATTTGTGAGGAAGCTGCGACATGCTCATGCCTGCTAAGAACACATCAGCATTCAATTTCAGAGTCCAAGGGATACTTTTCCTCGTCACTGTGGTGGTTTTTTTGTCAATTACGGATCTGAATCAGTGGCCAGAACTATAATTTCTCTTTCGTATTTGTAAATATAAATGAATCATTTTGATTGCTGTATGAATGATGGGTAAAAAGGCCACCATGACACTTGACTTTGAGGGGCACTCTGGATTTGGCATGTGTCAGCCCATTTCCTAATTTCCCTCTGATCGGTGTTAATTAGAAAATAGTACCTGTAAAGTAAGTGCATACACGGAGAATGTGTCAATCCAAGTTAATGTTCTCCCATTAGAGGTAATCACAAACAACTGGAGCAAGGCATGGATGAGCTGGCGAGAGACCTCTAGTGGTCCTTTAATGTCACTGAAATTCCCACAAGACTCCTCAAAAATATTAATATGCGTTTAAAAAAAATCTTGCATTTCCCACCAAATTTCCAGAAATTCTCGATACTCTTTATCTCTCCTCCTGATTTATGTTTTCCCTTTTCTGAAGAGAATCTTCAATGACCAACTCCAACTCCAATGACCACTGCAGCAACAGTCATGTGGCCTCCCACATGAGGCCACGCAGCCTTTCCCCACCAAGCATATACCCCACCCCCTCACCCCACCCACAATCTCGCCTTATTGATATGACAGCACTGTGTGTTTTCCTCGGGCGTGTTGTGCTGTTGAGGCTTTTGGATTTTTTTGTCTTTGCAGAGGGTAGAGATCTGTGGGTTTTGCGTGGTTCCTTTGCTGCTATGCTGGAACCACGGCAGTGAATTTGAGTAGCGTTCTCTTGTCACATTTTGGAGGCTGCCATTTGTCACCAAACATTAGTGTTGAATGTAAGTCCATTTGTGTTATTTTTGAAAAATTTTCTAGTTCATCATCCCTCGATTTTCTTCCCCTTCAGCATTAAATGCAAAGGGAGAAGTGAGCACTTTTTCCTGACGCAGCAACAAGGGGTCAATGATGATTTCAGCACAAGCACAACCCGTCCGTATATAGAATATTACAATGTTGCAATTCCAATCCTGCATGCAAAAAAAAAAAAAGCACAGCGTAGGTTGTTTCGTTTTTTGTCAGTTTTTTTGTTTTGTTTTGTTTTGTCTACATATGAAGGAAAATCAACCAGTTTCAGACGTCATCCAAACCTGCCAAAAGGCACCTTTGCCATAATTTGAGTCAGAATTTTCTTGAATTTGTCTTTATTTTTCTATGTTTTATATGGACATGGACAAATTAAATCTGACCTCGAGCAGTTGTTGTTCATTCACACTCACTCGTTCACCCTGACACATTATCGGTTACACATGAAAAAGCCTTGCTATTTGAGGCTGCAGTGCTGAACCTTATGGAGTCGAGGTCCTTGTTTGAAGAGCTTTAAAACCAATCCTCAAACATTTCCCAAAAAACCCGCAAAAGTGTGTCCAAAAGCTGGTTCTGATTTTGAACTATTTCCTCATTAAAGCCACTGGATTTGTTAGTCGGTGCAATGTGGGCATATTCTCAGAAACTGACCTTTACGATTCTCAGACGATCACCGTAATGTTGAGCGTCAGTTGAAATGATGGTTGAAGCTTTTCTAATCCACTTATTGACCACTTTCTAATGGTACTTAGTCCTCTTGGCATTCGATGCAGCATTGACAATTTTAGTGGTGTGACTGTAATGGCTGCATTGACCCAATGAAGGCGATCGATCCGTCCAGAATGTGTACACTGTATCTCCACATACTTATTTGAGATTTCTTCATGTTCATGTCTTTGCTTCCCTGTTTAGCTGAATTGTGTGCAGCAGCTGAGTCTATTTTTATATAAAGATGTTAACAGTTGATTGCCGGGACCCTCTGTGAGCATCAATACACGCATTTGAAGCTCATTTTCTGTTGATGCTTTCATGGACACCCAGCTACAGGTCTGATTATCTTGGTCCCATTTGATACTGTGTGCCTGCTGATTCCTTGTTGCACTAATTTGCCCTCTGGATAAAGCGCCTGCCACAGAAAAACAGGTAATTTTGACGAAGAAAGCTCTAGCGACGAGTTGAAAATGTTAAATTATGAAGCTGTGTTTATTTCCTGTTTTCAAATTGAAAATTTTGGAGGCAGATATCTGGGCTCTCTACCTGTCTTCCATGTGTAGATTCATACACAATCAGTGCGTTTGATTCTCTTCATTCATTCATGTAAAACACATCTTGACCAATTAAGTGTTCCAGTTTGTAGGGATTTTTTTTTTCTATACAAAGGACTCAAAGACCTGAATTTTCATTCTATTTCTCTTCAGTGTATATGTTTACGTTCAGAGTCTTTATGTACATTTGGATGTTAAAATAATAACATGCTGTAATTAAGAACAAGGTTGTATATTGATGTTGTTTTGAGCAATTATATTTACCTCAAATGACTTTTTGGATATATTGGACCAATAATAAAAAGATGAATGCATTTGAATAAGCTGCTTTTAAATGGATGCTATTATTGCAACATTTTCAGGTGCTCCGTACTTTACATCCACTGTAAATTTAGTATTTATGCTGTTGCAGCCAGAACAACAAAATACAAAGCAGCATCTAAATCTTGATGAAAATATCTACTTCGTACAACATCTAGTCAGTAGTCTGAATTTAATGCATCATGACAAAGTGCTGGTGTATAAACATGCGATCCTCGCTAGGGTCGAATGAAAAGTCAGTACATTTGGACTAAAGTGTCAAAGTGTTTATTATGATTTACAAAATGCATACAGTGTACTGCAGTGTCACATAAAGTCACAATTAAAAACGTTCCTCATAAGACCAATAAAAATGAAAAAAAAAGAAGACAACATTTTACTGGAAAAAAAGATTTAAAAAAATGTAACATTATTCTCTCTAATTTGCACAGCACATCAAACCAAGAAACTAACAAATACATGTTTCCTGAGTAAAAAAACAAAACAAAACAAAAAAAACCCCAAATTATTATCTATCATCTTTTTTTTGTGTAAATTTTACGCCTATTTACAACAAAGTAAGTAGATTAGAAGATTTCTACGTGGTCAGATAGCCGTTGATTCATCAATAGCTGTTTTTTCTGGAACAAACATTTTGTCAGCTTTGTTATTATGACCATTGTGAGTACAGAGAAGTATCAAACAGACTGTGAATGCACAACCATAATAGAAACTTTTGTCAGTGCAGTTAGAATCCTTTTGTAGACTCCGCTTACATCAAATCTGAACATCCTCTTCCTCCTTCTTCTCCTTCGCAGAACACTCATTATCATCGTTTTCTCCCTGTATCCTCTCGTAGCCTCCCCTGTGAGCCGATCTGCAGCCGACGATACTGGAGAAACACAAGGGGGCCCAGGATCACCTACTGACTCTCTCTTTTTAATGTTCTCCACAGGGCAAGAGCCATTAAATCTCCATTACCATCACTACCACCGTCACTTAGCACGTGTATGTCGACAAGATTTGGTTTGGGTTTGTTGTTGTGAGATGAAGATGAATCACCAAACACAAATACCTGATGGGAATCATGCCCATGACGGAGAAGATGCTGGACAGAGTGAAGACAAAGCCTGGGAACGAGTCCAGGGTGTGCTGGTATATTTTGGTGTAGGCTGGGATGTACGCAGAGCCGGCAAACTTGAGCGCCAACTGCAAGGCCGTGAGTGTTTTACCTGTCAGGGAGAGGACAAAGGTGATGAAGACAAAGAGGAGGTGATGTTAATGTAGAATTGTAGAAAAACACATCACTTTTCATCACCATTATATTGCTTTGCTTTTTGGTTACCATTAGTTTTTTTTTGTTTTTGTTTTTTTTGAGATTCCAGGGTCAAACTGGGTGAGGCATGTTAAGTATGTCTATGTGTGTGCGTGCGTCGGAGTGCGTGTGCATGTGTGTGTGTCATGGTATGTGAGCATTCAAGTGGCATTGATTTGGTTGTCATGATAGTGTGTGTGTGTGTGTGTGTGTGTGTGTGAGAGAGAGAGAGAGAGAGAGAGAGAGAAAGGGGCGTGACTGTATCTAGTGGCCAAACAGGCTTTTTAAAATTACTTCTCGGAATGACAGATACCATTCCTACTGTAAACCATTGCTGTGAATGTGTGTGTCTTTGTTTGTGTCAACCACGCAAAATATAACAGAGCAAGTGAGAGGGTTTTGGTTAACTGCCGCATGTAACATAAACACAAACACACACACACAAAAAAAGCACCAGATATGAGGCTTGCAGTGTTGCACACCTGCACGAGTGGTTTACACAGAGTTTACAACACTGTGTGTGTGTGTGTGTGTGTGTGTGTGTGTGTCGAGCTGCACTGTCCCTATTGTTATCTCATTGAAATCCCAATTAAAATGAGAGCACAGGAGGGCTATCAAAAGCAGCGAGCAGATTATTTACATCCCTGCATGGAAATATTCTTAAATTATTTGCATAATGACTGCACTGGTGACTGGCGCCGAAGAGGAAGAAGAGTGGAAATTTTTGACACGACTGCCCTACATAGAAGAGTTAAATTAATGATCAACTTGACATTCCTCCACCAAAATGTTCCTTTGTGGTTGTAACATTAGCGATAGTAATTCTTAAAACTTCCCTCCTCTTACTGTTGATACTGTCTAAAAACGGTCAAACGCATCAGAGCTTTCCTGTAAATCTCAGTCATCTGTATTTACACAAGCTGAATTATATTGCAGTAAAACTTGCCACACCAGGAGCAGTAAAGTTCCCTATCTAATCTCTACCTATCCTCGATTGCAGTGTGATGGCCAACAAACACCGTCTTGT
The DNA here is from genome assembly GCA_900312935.1 of Carapus acus. Classification (NCBI taxonomy): domain Eukaryota; kingdom Metazoa; phylum Chordata; class Actinopteri; order Ophidiiformes; family Carapidae; genus Carapus; species Carapus acus. Next base: position 90,876 of record OMPJ01009927.1, read on the forward strand.
CAATACTTCGCTGCAGCTGAGTGATGTGGTTTTACTGCTGTTGTCCTTTCCCAAGGCAAACATTCCTCCTTCCCTGGGTCCTTTGTACTCACCGTACCAGTTTCCTCGCACCTGCTGCGAGAGCAGCGATCGGATGGTGGGCATCGGGATCAGACCGAACAGGGTGAGCGAGCGAGCTGCAGTGAGAATGAACACAAACACTGTTAGTTCCCTTCCCATCACAGCCTCACACACACAGAACTGGTGCAGGGTTTGATCTGCTTGATAGTGACTTTGATCTGATTCTGACACCAGGCAGTGTCACCACAGATACAGATGATGGAGGGTCGCAAAATGCAAAGTAGGGCTGGTTTTTGGCCTGGGGGCCAAATGCAGCCCGCGGCATCATTTTATGTGGCCCTAAAGCGCCTCAACGACTGTCTCAATATACCACCAGTGTCAAACTCAAGGCCCACAGGCCAAATGGAGCCCGATGCGTTTCAGCATAAATCTCTCTCATTTAAACGTGCATTGACTCAAAAACTACATCTCTCAAAATGCACGAGGATCATGTGACAGCAGCTGTGCCTTGACCAGGTGTTACCTCTGGGCAAACTACGGCCCGTGGGCCACATCCGGCCCTTTGTACATCCCTCTCCGGCCCGCGTGAGGCCAATCATAAACGACATAGATGAAACAGATATTCTGATTATCAGTATCAGCTATTCAGAAGATTTCATTTAGAGCATTTTAGAAAGGAAGAACGTTGGCGGCCCTCTGACACAATTCAGGTTTCTCATGTGGCCCCTGGTAATAATCAATAGCCCACCCCTAAGATACACACTTTATAAAATGTCACTTTATCAAGAAAGGAATAAGGGAACCAGTTTGTTAACTTGTTGATTGATTGTTAACTGATTAATTCAGTTTCTTTCCCTGATTAAATAAAGGGGTCTGTGATAGAATATGATAGAATAACCTTTTTTTACATCTATTCAAATTGGACATTTGTACGTTGAATATGTACAAAATTGTTAATGTTAGGGATTTCTAAATGAGTTGTGACATTTAACGTTCATAATTCGTCATCATAATTGCCAATGACGTCTGGCCCCTTTGGGGCCACTCTGATGTGGTCCTCGGTGGAAATGAGTTTGCCACCCCTGTTTTAAGGTTTAAAGTCGACACATCGCCAAGTCTCACCAAGGTAGAACATGGCCGTTGTCGTAACGAAGGACATGAAGTAGATTCCAGAGGCGAAGGACACCATGCCCATCAGGATGAGCAGGACGTCGCTCAGCCACCTGGACAACAGCCTGACACCCAGGAAACTGGTAAAGAAAATCACCGAGCCGGCCGCACTCCCATAACCAACCTGCGGGATGGGACAATCCGTGAAATGAACCACCTGCGAAAAATATGCGATTGTGACGCCTGCATATGAAACCAGAGCTTCACCATTTTGGCATCCCAGTTGAGCGGCTCCTTCATCACAAACACCACCAGTATCTCCATGGCGCCGCCAACGGCTACGTCGTAAAGAATGGCAGCGACTATCAGCAGGGCAACGTTGACAATGTTCCTCTTGTCACACGTGCCTGCAGAAAGCCGATCCGAGCGTTGAGACAGCAGACTGCGATCCTCTGCGTCTCTCTGGTTTATATCCTTCATCTGCAGAAGACCGATGATCAGAAAATATGCGAGGTAAACTCAGGAAGGTGCACAAATAATTGATTTAACTGACTATTTACACGCTGAGGGGCACCACCTGCTACCTGAAATAGCAGTTAACAAAAAATTGTGTCTATCTATCTATCTATATTTATTTACTGCATATATTGTCTGTATATATTTCCACTGTATATAGATCTTTTCTTACTTCTTTTTTCCCCCTCATTCTATTCCTTTGCACTAGAATTCAGCACTGTAGTTTCATTGCCCAATTCATTTGCTATAATGACAATAAAAGTTTCCCTCCCTTCCCTGATAAACTCTGTTATGATTTGGCACTACACAAATTAAATTGACTTGACTCGACTGGACAAATGTTGAAACGAAACTTCTTAAATCAGAGACAGAGGATGTGTGAAATAACAGTAAAGGACAGTGTTGTGCAGTCAGGGGAGGCAGGACGGGCCGTGCCTCACCTGTCATTACGGAAAGAAAAAGATGTAAATTGAAAAAACAAATTATGGTAGATTATATTTTAGATTAATTGTGAATGATCTAAATAAAATAATAAGTAACATTATATAATTAATATTATATAAAATCAATGAATAATAATTATTTGATTGATAATTAATTATTGATAATTAATTATGATTGATAATCCAGTGATTTGCACCGTGAAGTTGTTTCTAAATATTACCTATTAATAAGATTCCCTGTAAGACTCATATGTTTGTAAATCTGATTGTGATGAAGTCAGAGCCTAACCAGCCATCACCCACTCTGCACGCCATTGACACACACACGCGCGCACACACTGACCTGCAGCAGGAAGATGGCATGCAGCAGGCACAGCGCAAACACCACCGTGCTCACGATGACCAGGATGGAGCCCTGCTCCAAGTTGGGGGTGTAAAGCTCGAAGAGATGGCCCGACACCAGGCTGCCCAGCAGGCTGCCCGCCCCGTACACCAGCTCCACTCGCATCATGACCTTCACACACACACTCAGCGTCACTTCATTCTGGGACCATCCTTATATCATCGCCCAGCCCACACCTCCCAGCCGGGTCACGCGACTCCTGACCTTGGATCGGTCCAGCGGCGTGGAGATGAGCGACGCCCACGTCATCACTCCGGCCCAGTAGGAGCAGAAGCCACCAAACACCCCGTAGAAAGCCGCCCCAGCGAACATGGCCTTGAGCGGCCAGTGGAGGACGAAGACGAAGAGCAGCACCAGCCTGGACAGCAGGAAGCCGCTGAGGGACGAGACGATGGGCGCCCTCCTCCAGCCGTGGTCGCCCAGCCAGCCCAGCAGCAGCGCGGGCACGACCGGGACAAGCTTGAGGATGAGGATGTAGGTCATGTAGAAGTCGGCCATGGCTTTCTGGCTCTCCCTGTCCTCCAGGGGGCGCTGCGACGCCGTGGCGTTGCTACAGCGCTCCTTCACGGCCATCTGCAGCGCAGTGTCGAACAGCGAGGAGCCCACCTGCTGCAGGAACACCAGGACCTCTAGCCGCCGGAGCAGCGAACCGGCGGCCCGCCACGACCGCCACATGATCCCCGCCGAGAGTTTGTCTCGGTGATGGAGCGCGTCAGTCCGGGCAAGAGAGAACGAGGAGTCAGTCTAAGAGCGTCGGATACGAAATCAAAATCAGAGCTGCAGCAGAGGAAAGGCGGAGAGGAGGAGTGTCCAGGACATGTCTGCGCTGTCTCACTGCCCCGAGCGGGTGTGAGTGCGTCTGTATGTGACACACACCGAGGGAAGAAACTTCTTCCGACACTCGCTCCTCCTCCTGTGTGGGCAGGCTAAAACCAAAGGGGTGAAACTGAAACTGATACTAAAACCAAAACTATGTTGTGTGGCAAAGCTCTCTGTGTGTGTGGGTTGTGTGTGGGTTGAGTGTGAGTGTCTGTGTGTGTGAGTGTGTGTGTGTATGAGATGTGCAACTGAAAAAGAGAGAAAACAAAAACTTTTTATAACCCAGTCTAGCTTCATCGCAACTCAATCAACCATGTGTGTGATGTGGAATACCGCTTCAGGTAGTGTGTGTGTGCGCGCGCGCGCGCGCGTCTGTGTGTGTGTGTGTGATTGAGAGAAAGAAAGAAAACATAAACTTGGTCCTATCAACTCAGTCCAGCTTCATCCCAACAGTATGAACCATGTTTGTGATGTGGAATATCACATCTGGCTGTGTGTGTATGTGTGCGTGCGCGCCTAATGGTGTAAGTCCACTCTGGGTCTAATACCAGTGAGCTGGAAAGTTCAAGTTCCAACATAACAAGTCCCAACTTGGACGACCGATTTTCATTTCACATCACTGAAAATAAAACCAAGATGAGTAAGAGCATCATAAGGCTTAAAGAATGACTCTAAGATCACAGGTCTACAGGTTTTGCTTTTAATGAGAAAATATTGATAATATGTGTAGTAGGTGTGATGATATAAGTGTGAGCCTTACATGTGATATAAAATAACAGAGTGGAATATGAGCATACAAGTGGTTAACATAGGAACAGAGGTTATATTCTCAACACACACGCAATCACAGTGTGAATCAGCACACTGAAGCTCGACAGCATCGCCGCCACCCCCCCCTCAACCATCTGGGTGGAGAAAACTGGGCCCCCAGCATTGAAAATGATAAATAAAAATCATCTCTGCACCATGATGCAAACAACAAAGGCATAACAACAAGTCACATAATCAGACCTCTGCTGTGAGTGTGTGTACGGTGGTCAGACGCCAGCACTCTCATATAGAGATGCTGCTACAGTAAATCCTAGAGGAAATGATTTGTTGTGGCTGCTCTAACCCGAATTGTGCCGAGACTGAAGCTTTAATAGCTTAAATAGATGCTAGGCCACTTTAATACGTCTACTAAGGAACCTACGATCCAAACATTCATCCTGGAAACTGTTATTTTTACATCTCTACCGGAAACTCCCGTCTCTCACAGGGCTGGAGGTGGTGCTGACCACGTACGTCTCATTTCAGAGCGTACACCACATGGACATATCGTTGTCCATGAAAGGAAAATGATTTTCCTTTGGCCTGTAAAACCAATTGTTTGTCAGCTGTACCGCCACTGTGTATGTTGCATCCATGACAACTTATTTCTACATCTCTACTGCAGGCTACAAATATCCGTCTCATAAAAGGGACACTGGTCCGTTAAATACTTTTCAGCTTATATATTATCAAATGTATACAAAAAAGACAGCAACGACAACCACCTTAGACTTGCTGCAAACCACTACCGTTTTCTTCATGGTTGTGCCTCATAGGCAAAACATCTAGATTCTCCTTTCTTGGATTCAGTGATAGAAAATGGTCTTCATCACTCATAGGTCCTGGAAGGCTTTTTTCTTTTTTTTTTGTCAAAGGTCAATGTATGTATTGCAGTACTTAAGTTTTATGCATGAAACACTGAAGGCTGAGGTCAAAATTCAGCTGGTGCCCCTGCGTGCACACTAAGGCAAAGAAAATGTGGAGCAGCTCAGCAACAAACGTACAATCTCGTTGTCAAGTTCCCCAAATTACAGTCTGACTGTGATGTTCAAAGGCGTTGAAAAAATGCAAGACGGCTTTTGGTTTGGACAACCACATCCTAAAGGTGAAAAAGACCCATCAAGTCTTAAAGTCCACGAACGGCACAGAGGGCTAAAAGCGAGGGAGGAGCGCACCCCCCATCGGACTGAAGTGGTTCTAGCTGTCTCATTTGAAGACGATCCAAGAGTTCTGGTGATTGTGCGTCCCACAGCTCCACCTCCACCCTCACTTGGGGAGGGATTGATTTTTGTGTTGTTTTTCTACAAAGAACATCATGCTGCACTCTGAACTTGGCAAGAAATGAATAAAATCTCCTCTTAGCTCTGCGTAAATCAATTTCTGAGTCTTCCCGCTGAGACGGTCCCTGTAAGCTTACACACTCGCTCTGTGCTCTCATTGTGCTCACACATGAACAGAGTGTAGAGTCATGTGATCACTGTCTCTTAAATTAATAGGCGACGACCGCCAGGTTTGGTATAACAACTTAATTTTACAAAAGGATTTTAGCATTTCACTTTGTATCTAAAACATCATCCTCAGCTGGTAAAGTATAGCTGATACACTGCAGTTTCTCCACAACAACGTCATCATACATCCTTATATATCAAATACACATTCCTACCTTGGTATAATACAGAAAACAACTGCTTACGTCTGAAAGCACAGGTCAACAAAGCAAAAAGAGTCATTTTTCAAATACAGCCCCCCTCCTGCCTCGTCTTAAAGCTCTTTGACTTAAGGCAGGACCGCCACAGAGTAGTGATTACAGACAGGCTACATGTCTCCTTTGCTCATTTGTGTTAAATAAACGAGGGGATAAAATGCGTCAAACAAATCATGTATCCCTAAACAACATATACAGAGTTTACAGGCAGACAGAGGCCAGGCTCTATTTGCTCACACTGTAAAAAGGGAAAACTCCAAACCAAACCCCAGAAGGCCCGGCAATGACACTGACACTCATCCTGTCTTGCACAATGTCGCTGTTATTCTGCAACGTCACTCAAAGTGTAGATGTGTAGTGGTGCTGTGGTCCACCGCCTGTACTAGTCACAGGAAACAAACGGGGCCGACTGCTTAAGGTCAGTGTGTTGATTTCTGAATAATGTCTGCTGCTGTCACTCACTCGACATTCTGTTTGTCCTTGTCATTCATTTTCTATGTCCGATCAAAGCAATTCATCGCGCTCAGACAGTGTTTGGTTTAATGTCAGGCACAACACCACAGACCTGGCAACAAAGCGGAGCAACTTTCACTTTTGGACGGTAACTAATGAAATGAGGTACGACCTCATCAGGACTTAAATATAACTTTTCATCCCATCCCAAACTGGTCAAACCTCTCGTCTTCATTGTGTTTCACTTGTTTTCTATGATGTCTTCTGTGCTCTTAACTACTTTTCCTCCAAACTCCATCTTAATCACTTCAAAAGGAAACTCAAAACCTCTCAGGAAGTGTGTCACACACTCATGTCACATAACATGCACACCATTTCATCCTCTGGTTGACCAATCATTGTCACTTCCTCGTCTCCTACTTTCAGAATCTCCCTTGAAGCCTCCTCCTCCTCCTCCACCCAACATCTGCAGATCCAACTGTCAGACAGTCCAAAGCAGTTTATTCCTCTTCCTCCTCCTCCTCCTCCTCCTCTTCCTCTTCTTCCTCTCCACCTTCTCCCTCATTGGCATAGATACCGGCTTCCCACTTCAGTGCCATGTCGCTCTTCCTCCTGGTGACACGCGTGGCCTCGAGAACCTGTAATTCACAACACAACAGCAAATCAGAACCACCAAAGTCCAGCCAGCAGTGCAGATGGACACGAGTGGTGGTGATGATGCAATCTCAGGGCATGCAGTGAGGCTGCACCATCCATGACCAAAACAAACCAGAATTGACGTGAAAAACAATACCAATATCCAGAAAATCACTCACTCACACACTCACAAACACACACACACACACAACTTCATTGTCAGCAATGAGGAGTCCACCATGGTCCATCTGTGTGAGCGGTGGGCTGGATTATGGGTAGAACATATTGAGTACTGTGATCACGACAATACACAACAAACACAACAAAGAAAAAAAGATTTGTCTGTGACAACATTAAAAGAAAATCCCTCGATTAAATTGTAGGTGACAATGTAAATCAAAGTGATCTGTGAAATAACAAAAGAAACATCACAAAATATCCAGATTTAAAAGAACAACTACAGCATGTTGTATTGACTGTGCAATATTAAACCCAATTAACACACACTTCTGATCTTTCCTTCACACATTTCGCACACGACAGGCAAGTGAGTAGCACTGTGCACACAACAGGTCAAAAGTCAAACCAAATCCAGAAGCGAGCACATGCAGCACCAACCACCACAGCATGGCAGAACAATCAAGCTCTCAGGCCGGGGGCAGACCTGGGACCAGAAGCTGGCTGTGGGCGTTTTGTCCTGCATTGAATTGGCTCTGATCAGGTTTCAGACACATTGACAGGAGAATAATACACCTCTATGTGGGCATGTGGGGCCACACACACAGTCTTGAGAGGCTGGGCCAGTGAGGTACAATTAGTCTCCTTTGATGATCATTTGTTGATGATTTACCAATGGTGGTCTATTGGGGGCTCAGTTCCTAAAATCGGATTGGATGACAGGGCCCAAATTAAAGCTGTCGTGTCTTTTTGGTCCGAGCCCATCGTGCGGTGTTAAGAGCCAAAAGGGAAATGAAAGTGTGCTCTTTGGGAAGAATTTCACTGACTGTCCTCCCACACATTAGAAGACATACAGTATATGGATTCAGAATGCATGTATCCTTTTGATGCCTTGCTATCATTCAATCACAACATATCAAAGTGACCTTATTTTCATTGTTTTATTTCATAGGTATAGTAAATTCTAGACAATGTCATTTTATTGTACATTTATTATTTTATTGTACTTTTATCTTTCAATTCACTTGATATCACTAATATTTTTCCAAAAGTTTCTTGCATTTTCCATGGTTTTGTAGAGTCTGAAGAATTTCTTTTCCTTCTCATTTCAGAATGGCTTTAGTAGCTTGTATACTGGGTAGCATATGGTATCAGTCTGAAAAGAGCCCAGGACCAGTGGCTTATTGTTCCAGTTCATTCTGGCCCAGGTCTGTCGGTAACACAACAACGTTGGCAGAGGGTTGGGTTGCAACAGGTACCTCATTGGTGACCTTGTTAGCCAGCAACAATTGGGCATACTGAGGGGCCAAATAGGGAGAGGCAACAGTGCACAAAGTCAAGACAAGAGACGTCATCACGGATCAGCAACAACATCGACGCGGAACTACAACACATTGCTGCAGTACAGTGGGCTCAGAATGATGCCCGATCTCATGAAGAGAGCTGGATTTGTATGATTGTGTCCAGTGAAGTGTATGTTGAGGATATTTCAGTCATAGCGAGCTTACCTAATCCTAATTCCTAATTCATCTCACAAGCTCACTAAAAAGGATGCGAGTACTGTCGCAGTGACAACTGAAACTGGCACCACCCATTTGTGGTTATGTTGTGCTAATGTTCCCCCTATGTTTGTACAGTTGTTTGTACGGTTGTACGATGTGTATGATTGAAAACATTAACTTTTTAAGAAAGTTCAAAACAAACATATATTCGATTAAGATCAGCAGTTCTTGGGGATCAAATATTTTGTAATAGTGTAAAACTTGTAAATGATAAACAATTCTGCAGTGGAAAAAATACTGTTGTTGTTTGAATTTCAGTTTCACTTCTTGTTTTGGCCGGAAAGTCCCCCCTGACACTGTGGTTTCTCATAACTCTCAAAACACACAAATCTCCAAAGTCCCTTGCACTGACTGCTTGCCTAAAACCCAACATCAATGCATCAAGATTTCCATTTCCTTAAGTCAAGTCACTGCCTAATATAGGCAAAGTCTAAAATGATACAAACATCAAATTGAAAGAAGAAATTGTGTGCAGTTTTAGGCTGAATTAAATGGCGTAGGTACTCACACTGTTGTCCTCCTGTTTCTCTCTCCTCTTCACCTTGTGTGTTTCATAGTCCTCCATGAGTGTCTGCATGAAGTTTTTGGGTCGTGAACCCCCAGAGTCCTCGCTGCCTGCGTCGGAAAGGGCTCCCTCAGAGGGTGAGGGGGAGACGGGAGGAGCAGGACGGACCTTCTCTATCTTTCCTACATGGCACAGAGAGAATCATCAGGTCCACTATCTTTTTGTAGTTGTCGTCTCTGCTGTATGATGTATCGATTTTTTCCACAAAACCACCGTCGTCCCCAGTCCCCTCAGGGACACGGTTACAGACTGATGAGAAAGATACTGGAAGGATTGAACGTTTACTCACCAGGTGCAGTTCTGGCTGTCAGGGTGAGCCTCGTGGGCAAGCTGTTGCTCTTCATCTTATCGGCTGGAGTCATGGAGCTTTGTCTCATGCCTGTCCTCATTGGGCCATGACTGTTGCTGGAGGGGCCAACAACAATGGGCAGGGTCTCCCTCTGTTTCTTCAGCTCCTCTTCCCTCTGTTGAGCCGCTCGGATCTCCTCTTCGATCATGGAGAGGGTGCGCTGCTTTCTAGAGCGTAGACGGAACGGGCCACTGGCCGGCTCTGATTCTGCGCCCCGCGTCGCCATTGCTGTGCTGCGCAGCTCAGCTGCCTCTGAGTATTTGCTGAAGTAACTGAACTCCGGCTTGTCCACACTTGGAGGAGAAGGGGGACGGCAAATTGGAGTTGGCCGAGTGACTGTTGCTGATGGAGCTGGAGCTGGAGTTGGAGCTGGAGCTGGGGTAGAAGCAGCGAGCGCCCTCGCATATGAGGACTGGATTTTGATTCTAGGGCCTCCGTCCCTGTGTCTTTGTGGAGGCGATACAGGCTGGGATGGTGGAGGAGATGGTGTCTGGAGTTGCGCTGGGCTGGAGGACTGCTGCGTTTTCGGGGAGTCAAAAGACTTCTCTGTTGCTTGTGTACTCCTGTCTGGCTGAGGAGAAGGATTGGACGGAGTGGGGCTGGAAGACGCAGGCGAGGAGAAGGAGAGAGCTTGGCCGGAGGACATGGGGGAGGAGGAAAAGGTGACAGGGCTGCTTGACAGAGATGAGAGCTGGGCTGTTCTTGGAGGAGGCTGGGTGGTGGACGATGGAGATGAATCACTGCTCAGGTGAGAAGAATTGGTGTCAGAGAGCGACGGCTGCCAGTCCCCTCCATTCTGAGCTGCAAGCGCATTGTGGATGGCATTTTGGACGAGGACGCCGGCCTGGTACTCAAGCTCCTCCTCTGTTGGACTACCACTGATCTGCCCGTTGATGGGTGTGGTGGGCTGAGGTGTCGGGGGCGACACAGGAGTGAGAAGCAAAGGGGTTGGAGGTAGTGAAGCCCCACTGTCTGACACGTTATCCAGGCTAAACGCCGTAGTGTCCTGAGAGCGCAGCGACAGCTCGTCCAATCCCGAGTCTGACTCCTCTGGGTGAAAAGCAAGGTGGGACTGGTTCTTTCCTTCCTCTTCCTCCGGCAGGATTGTCATTACTGCTCGTGCACACGTGAACTCCACTGCGATGCCTTCGTCGGACCAGGTCACGTGGCTGTCGGTAGTCTCAGCTGTCGTGTCACCACTCACGTAGTTGCCCCTGGTTACTGACTTTGAAAAAGGTCTGGCAGCGTATATTTGTGGAGCTACATCCTTCTTGGTCGCTTCGCCTTGCAGAAATTGCTTTCTTGCAGAGGAAAAGTCGATTTGCTCCTCAACGATGTCCTTCTTGGCCGACTCTGGGTCAAAGGTCACTACTGTGGGAGGGCCTGACACTTGTGGCTGCAAGAAGTAGGAGAACAGGACATGGAGAATGATGCAGATGATGAATAAACATCATGGCTCTGTGTGGTCGTCATTCCCCCCTCTCAGACTGGGTGCCTACCTGTCCGTGAGGATGGGTTTGTTTCTGTTGCTTCCTCTCCTGGTATTTTCTCAAAGACTCAAGCTGCTCCGCATCCAGCTGCTCCTCTAGAGGGACCTTCAGTAAGAAGGAGAAAGCCCTAAATAGAGAAAATCTCTGCCAGTTTGGAAACACTAAGCAGAGAGTGAGAGGCTCACATCCTGAGGTGGGTTCCACCAGCGCTGGGCAATCCCTGGGTTTTTCTTTACTGCCTGACCTCGGATCAGCTCCTGACGTTCACGTTCCAACTCTTGAACCTGACATGGGGCAGAAGCAAGGGAGAAGAAAAGAGAGGTTTTCATAGTTTCATGTTTACATATAGGAGCATATTTTAGGGATAGAATTTGTCTCCACTCTTTTCAAGCAGCAAAGTGTGCATCAAGTGGCACTTTGTCATTAAGTCCAGCAGAGGGCAGTCACAGTTGTAACCCAAGGCAGGCTCGATCACCACTCCAACAACATACCACTGCAATTGCGGAAGATTTGTAAATGCTGACAAGATTATGACAACTGTTCACGTATTCTGCTCTGATTTCACATCACAGCCAGATGTGGAAATGTCCATCTCCGCAACTTATGCCTTGAACGCTTGTCAGTAGTGCCGATTCAGTTAAAAAGACAGAAAATCGTGAACCTTGGTCTGCAGAGGAGCCTTTAAAATTTTCCCCTGTCAGTATAATTACCGTAACACAAATCCCAAGAATGAGGGATATTAGATGATAGTTGGTGTTGATGATCATATCATGAAAAGAAATGAAATAATTTCAAACTTAATCAAATGTCAGATAGATGTAATACTACTGAGCAGGATTTTTTCTGTAACTGTCTCTGTCCAAATGTTAGAAGATTCTGTATGGGCCATGGAGCGTAGCAATGCGTGATCGTAATTTGATCAGCTCTGATTCCGCCCAGCTGCTGTTTACCTCCTCTGAGGGTCGTCTCCTTGTCACTCTGACCTCCTGCTCCTCTGTGGGGGAGAAGAGTTTAGCAGGCCGTCTCTCCTCTTGAAACGCCCTGAGTTCAAACTTTGGCCTGCAGCGCCCAGACTCCTCAACTGCCACGTGCCCGTTGGATTGTGTCTGACCCTCCACGGCAGTGGGTTGGTGATTGATGGGGGAGGAGGCTGAAACGTAAACGGAGGTAGAGTTTCCGTCGACGCTGATTGTCGCTGCGTGGTCTGATGTGTAGGCATTTCCATTAGTCGGCGGTTCTGAGGCCGCATGTAACACTTGGTCCAGGTAACGAATCTCCTACAGATACACAGGAGGAGCAGATTTCATAGAAGAGACATTCAGACAAGGGCAGACAACAAAATAATGGAAAACGTATCTTGTGGTTGGTTTTTCGAATCACAGTAAGTTATGGTGATTGATGGTGGTGAACTTTATCCCTTCTCCTTTTCATGTCATTGCAATGTAACAAATTTATCATTTGTACTTTGATTTAGATTATCAGACGGCTTTCACCGAAAATTTCATTTTATGTTCGACTCAATTTATATTCCATTCAATGTCAATTCATTTAAGAAACATGTGGATAGTCTGGATTGCAGCGTGCTTACCTGCACCTCCTCACTGTCTGGTATTTCTGCTTCCAGAGTGTTGTGAGTGTGACGCTGGACCTGCTGGCTCTCCAGTTCCATGATTCCCGATGTGTCAGTGATAACGCTGACTGATTCCTGGAAACTGACGCTCTTCAGGCCTCGCTCTCTGGGCGCTTGGTCATGAGCATCCTCAGCAGCCCGCCACGATTTCTGTTCCAATGAACACAGACAAACCTGGAATTGATGCTACTGCTCGTTGTGACTACATTGATGTGCTTTGCCCTTCCAACCTCAATTTATTTACAAAACTGGAGCCAATAAATATTCACTTCATTTTACAGCAATTTATGTAAAGTCGTGCACACACACACGCACACAGACACAGCACCCACATTGACGTGTTTGTCTGCATTGCAGCAGCAGAGTGCCTGCATGCTCTGCAGCAGAGGTACTGTATGTACTGCCTAAAACCCATCACAAGGTGGCGCCGATTTGATCACAACCATTACCAACAGAGTGCTTGCATTGCGGTTTAGACAGATGATGGGGCGATTTCAGGTGGTTTGTTTGCTTTAACACATTTCTGCAGGCCATGTGAGGAGACATAAATAAGAAGCCTTTCTCACAGCTGGGGAGCATCGCTCTGTGCTTGACTGCCTCTATGGGAGAATTGTTTTGCGGGTGGATGGCCATGTCAATCATCACTCCACATGCTGAGTTTGAGGTCAAATGCTTGGCTCAGGTGCTCATCACCAGCAGTGATCTTCACTACTGGAATTAAAATCATGTGCAGGAGTAACTTCAAGGAGGCTATAGGGCTGAGAACTAACACCATTATAAATCTTTGAATTGAATAAAACCCATGAAATTGCTTTTGTTTAAACAAGATCTTAAGTCATATTCATCACTCTACCTGCTTGCCTGCTTGCCTGCCTGCCTGCCTGCCTGAGAGATCTAGGTGTGCTCTGTTTCCCGGTCCTTCTATTTGTTGAGGAACACCATGTTTTGGCACAATGAGACGACAGTCTGTTCATACAATGTATCTCTCTGCTATCTATTTATGTAAAAGTGAAAGGACATTTAAACCTGAATTCTAGATGTTTGAGTATCTAATTTACTCTTCTTTCCTTCTCCATAAAGAGATAAAAATCATCACCCTGCAAGTGAGAGACTTTAGCAAGGGACATACAGCTGAGGACACATTTGCAGGGGTCAGACTAGTGTGACCTTTTGCTTTTGTGAACCACCCAGCCAACACATTCCTGACTTTCTGGTGGGAGTTGGTCACGTTTATGAACTACTGGCTGTTCACATTTTTGTATATATCCTGGCTGAGTCTTTCATCGCCTTGTGCCAACTGACCATGCGAAGGAGTTGCTTACCTAAGTCAAAGGGTTCTGACACGATGTCTGTGTGTGCACTGATCAGTGCTCTCTTGAGACACACATGCAAGAGTCAAAATCTCAGTAAAATGCAGGTGTATATTTGCAACTAGCTTGTTTACGGTATAAGTACCAAGAAGGTTAAGAAAATCTTATCCGTTAAGAAAAATCACCATGACTCAGCTTTAGGATTATTGTTATCATCTAAGAATGATGCTCGGACACCACCACTGTCATTTATACCACTGTTCTTTGTTATTTTGTCAAACAAGCCCGAGGATCTTGTGATTTGATTTCAATCTGACTTGTAAGCTGAGCTGCTATTCTGCAACACTTTATTGAAGAAATCTCAGCCAAGGCACACGCCACATTGTGAGTTACTCTGTGCTCCTTCAGCTGTTTCCAGAACCTCTGTCACGTTCCGTGGCTTCGACAACTTTGCACAGCAATGCTCAGGCCTGGTTTGCCCAAAACGTCCAAGCCAAACACACCCCAGGAGCTATTGTGAAACTGAAACCTGCCCAGTCTGGGGCGCGCAGCGTAACCCGATCTGCCTTCAGGCCCCACTTGGCACGGCAGTCCGATTTGGAGGGAACATTAAAATCGAGATCTAAGTCTTTCTCTACTCTTCTTTTAGCTCTTTGTCCTCTTCGCAGTCGTCCTCCCCCCCCTCGCTTTGAGGCAAGGGCGGGATGGGATGGGGTGGGGGTGGGGGCGTGGGTGAAGTCACATGGTGCGTCCTTCGACCCCGCCGCCCTTATCTTCTCCCCATCCCTTAGTTACTCTTTCATCCCCTTCTGGCCCCCACCCCCGCTCTTTCTCGTCTTCTCTGGGGGTGTGTTGGTGACCCGTTTGCCTCAGTCACATGATCACGTCACACTGTGCTCACCCAATGCTGTCTCGCAACCCACAATGCATTACCCAAGGCCGGATGTTCAAGAAATCCCAAACTGTGTTTATTCTATCACTGTGGAACATTTTTAACCCGTTTCCTCTCCACAAGCATTTGTCTGATTGTGACTCAAAGCCATTTAGGGGCACGTGCACGCACACATGCACCAACGCATGCTGAATATATTCTTTAGAAAGCTTGTATCATTTCTGGGATATCAATGCCTCATCCACACACCTCTGCCAAGTCCAACCAAGCCAAGACGATATCGGGCTGATAATTAGTGGCATAGCAGAGTGAAGGCAGATGGAGAGATGAAGAGACTCAGAACAATTATGAACATACTCCTGTGAGGTGGTGCAGCACTTCTCTTCCTCCCTCTCTCTCTCTCTCTCTCTTTCACACATGCACACTGATCCAATAAGTATGTAACAATACAGCATGTGCTCAGATATGTGCGTGCGTTTGTGTGTGTGTGTGTGTGTGTGTGTATGTGTCTGAGTGTGTGTGTGTCCAGCAGGCAGGACAGTTTTGCAGGGGAGGATATCCTGTTACTGTCTGAGGAAAACAGTGCTACAGGAATGTCTCATATGGAACCAACTCCCAACAGCCCCTTACTCTCTCTCCGACACACACACACACACACACACACACACACACACAAGCACGAGCAAACACGCACACACAAAAGCAGCAGATATGTGGCTTGCAGTGTTGCACACCTGCACTAGTGGTTTATACAGTTTATACCACTGTGTGTGTTTGTGTACGTGCGTGTGTGTGTGTGTATCTTTTGAGCTGAGCTGACATTCCAGGCATAGCTGGTTGTCCTCAAGACCACTAATATTTGTGATGAGCGACATCGTGCACACATCCCAAATGTGAGTGTGCATATGTGAAAATAATCAAACCTTCCTACAGACACGTAAACTATAAAAGCAACTTTTCCACATGATATCAACATGAATATGAATAACATACTTTGTATAAGGAAAGATTGAGGCAAGTAAGGAACTTTACGTATAAGTGTGGGGCTGCCATGTTTGTGCGTGAAATGGGATCTTACAATTTCCAAAAAAGGACACAGAATAGTTTTGTTTATAGTCTGTTTGGGCCAAAAATAAATAATAATAATAATAACGATGACAGTATTCAGGATGATTGCAATGGTAATACAAAATTGCATCTTACTATTACAGCATTGTCATATTTATCATCACAAGTTGTGTTTGGTTTGGGTTTGGTTCTCAGGAGAAAAAATGGAGATAGTGACAGAAAGTGAGTATCATGAGACTGCAGTCCAATTAAATGAATAGCTACTTGCCTGATTGAATGTGTGTGTGTGTGTGTGTGAGAGAGTCAGGTATTCTTGCTGTCTAAATGCTGAATCATGGCCAGCCTGTCGCCATTCCTATCACATCTGGAAATGCTTACTCTGCCTGTGATGTACTAAAAACACAAACATACACCAACACACATATGCTCTTACACACAGACAGAGTTTCAGATACAGCACACAGTGAGGCCACATGCCTGAGGAGCAGGGGGTTCATAACCTGGTGCATCAATAAATAACACACTAACACAGTGTCTCGAGATACACACATCACGGGTGAAAGCCACATAAAAATGAAAAGGGGCCCATCACACACAGACGCATACACAGACGCGCGCACACACACACACACACACCTCCTAAGTAACCCTGTGTCCCAGCTCAGTCACTGTTCCCGGGCTCTGTTTCCTGCCTTAATACGATCCGATCCTGTGTGGTAACTGGAGCCCAGATGCTGCCTTAGCCCCATGTCCTCTTAGCCCGGATACAGAACCCGGGCCTACAGATGCCATCAAGGACACCAGGAGTAGTGGCACGTGTGAGATGGTTAGCTACAGATAGCCAGCTAATGTAAGGTGGATCAACTTTTAGTGTAACTATTTCATTTAAACCAGACCTCACACTTACACCTCAACGAGGACATCATTAAATGACGCAGCCCCTCTTCTTCTCCTTGCCTTTCATGCCAGCTCCTGTCCACGCCTTTAAACCTCGTCCAGATAGAGCACATGTCAAAGACGAAACCACAATATCCACAATGTCTCCTGGTGGACCCAAATGTCCCCCTGTAGGGTTTCCTGTGTGGGACAGGCGGTCACTCACCTCTCACTCGCAAAAGTCCTTCCGCCCTTTTCCGTGGATTTCTCCTCTACATCAATTTCACCTTAATTTCTATTAAATCCATCTCAGGTTGCCATATACGCAGATCGTCTCATCAGACAGTTTCTTCAGTCTCCTTTGTGGACTTTATTCCTGTCCAGCTCAGCTCAGACCAGAGACCCCTTCCACCTCGGCCAGTCCCGGATTAGTGGGAGTGCCGGACTTTTCCCTGGCCAAGCCTTTTCCTCCTCTTCTTCTCCTCCTTTTCCGCTCCTCCCCTCCCGTCTTGTTCCTCTCCTCCACAAAGCCTCTCCTTTCTCAGTAACATTCCAGCCAGCCGCTCGGTAAGCTGTGATGTCATAGGCTGAGTCTGCGTTGTGTGAACGTGCGTGTTCATTTCTCTCCATGCCGTTGGTCACAAAGAACCCTTCTATCCAGATACGGCTCCTCACACACAAACACAAACACACACCCTTGCATACCAGATTGCACCAAAAACATCCACCCTGTTGCTTTTCCTTTCCTCCCTCCACTACGTGTCAGAGCCCTCTGCCTCCAAACCTCCCTCACCCACTTGAAAGAAAGAGAGAGAGAGAGAGAGTGAGAGGTGATGAAGAGATGATGACTACAGAGACGTGGAGGGGATGACAGGGAGGCATTGGCATTTTCTCCTGTTATAATCATCAGTCTGGGACATCAGACTCTCACTTCACATTCACTCGCCCACTGCATGTCTGGGTGTGTGTATGAGTACACAAATTCACTAGGCTCATACTCAGTTTTCCGCAATTATTAATCATGCCTGCAGTGTCGGGTCACAGTGACCGAATGTTTATTTATCTGGCCAAATTGGAAATGCATCAGAGCAGTAGAAGCAAGACTTGAACAGTTGGCAGCCAATACCTAAGCAATAGCAAATTAATCTCAATTAACTATGAATACAAACTACCTGTGTAAAAGTGTCGACCTAATTTACCCTGATGGTGGTCAAAGTCAGTCAGCGTCTGTTTGTGTGTGTGTGTGTGTGTGTGTGTGTATGTGTGTGTATGTGTTGGGTCATAGGATCAGGTTGGTGGAAACTGGATCCGATCCGAGCCATGGTTCACTTTCTCTACTCACAAACAGTACAAGCAGACACACTGGAGACTCTTTGCACTTACACCAGGATCACACGAGCATCCAGCGCTGCTCACGGCACAGAACCTCTCAACAGCTTTATGACAGTTTATCACAATGATGTATGAACTCTCCTCCAGGCGCCTGTAAACTTGACTTAATGCCATAATAGGAGGAGAGATGGCGATGCATGCTGGTAATTAATCTCTGTGTGATGTGTAGAGGCTGAAAATCTTATAGTCACGAGGCAGAGCCTAACAACTTCAAAGAGGAAAAGAGAAGGTGTTTGTTTTTCTCCATTTTCGATTTCTTTGTGGCATTTTCCAGAAAAGCCCACACCAAAACCACTGCGCTTATGATCGAAACATTTATTTGATTATTTGGACTCCTCTGCCTCTTTGAACACAATCATAGCTCCTGGTGCCTTACTGGGCCAAGAATAACGGGTATGATGGAGACAAATCGGTCATGGATAATTGTGGTAGTAACCCAATTACTGCCTTAGCACTGGGGACAGTGGTTCAGCACACAAAGAGACATGTGATCATCATTTCAGCAGTTCTGATGAAGAGCTCAGCGCTGATAATGGCAGAAAGAGATCTGTGCAGAGAGACAGCCAGCATGTGTGTGTGTGTATCTTTTTAATGGGTCAGCAGGACTGCGTGCACTACAGTGTGTTGCCCCTGGCTGTACTCGGTCAATAAAGTTGATCTCCACTGATCGAACCCAAAGCAGATGACACATTTACCAACACAGCATGGTGGGATAAGACACATAACGATATCCGTACGCTCTCTCACACACACAAACCAGACAGAGAAGACACACTAATCATCATAAATCAACCGTCCTAACAATTACAGTTGTAACACTCCATGACGTGTTTATAAAACTGATTTTGTCAAAGTGTAATAGTTTTGAAGTAAAATAAATACATTTTCATCATTGTTTTGTACATTTGTCAACTGATCATTCCCTTGTCTCTCCCTGTCCTCTATGGTTTGTCACTTCAGAAACATTCACTTTGCATAAACAAATCACTGTCCTCTTCTTAATCAGAACCAGTTGAACCAGTATGAGGATCTGCTTTTCGTCAATCGGTTGCCAAACGCCACAACTATACACAAAATTCCTGTGCAATCCAAAAGCAGGAGGGGCAGAATTCAAAGATAGGTGGTGAAAAACCCAGAGAAGAAAAACAAAAGATTAAAAAAAAAAACCCCAAGGAACATTGCAAACTGAAAGGAAGCAGCTGATTGGATAGTGGCTGACCATCCAAACAGGAAACAAGGGAGCAGCACTGCCCTGCATCTCCGGAGCAGGTTCTCAATGCAGGAAATGAACCAAAACCTAGAGGCCATCTGTTGGACTGCCCCCCAACCCCCTCCAACACACACACACACACACACAGACACACACAATGCTGGTGGCTTGGTTTAAAGTATGACAGGGTTAATGTTTGGCTGAAATGACAATCCAAATTCCAAAGAAGACTGTCTGATCCAGACAGGCGGGCAGAGTTTGCATTCCTTTGGCAGGAACAAAAAGTCCTCTTATTGCATTTTTAAAAATCAAAGTCAGGGCTGGAATGTCATATCTTTACCTTTAAAATAGATTCCTACCAAATATTTACCTTGACTATATTTCTGCAAAGGTGTCCCTGGAATTCAAAATATCCATCAACCTCAGATATGATTATCTCACTCGATCTGTTTGATTTAATGATATTTTTTTCCAAAATCTTCAACATCGGCGCAGCACACTCTTCCATCCGATCTTACCAAGGTCGCTCTATGTGTTTTTACCTCCTGTGAATCAAATCAGCAAATGCATTTCACAATTATAAAGAGTTCTCACCTACCCACTGCCGCAGAGCCAGCAGCACAAACCACACGGAAATCATTAGTGTGTACGTGTGCTCGTCTGTCCAGTTGACATTTGGATGGGAATGTGCTGAGTCTCATGCTAACTTTTTGTGTCCCTTTTCAATGACACTCGAATCACTACACACACATGCGCGTGCACCCACATGCACCCACACGAGCTCGCACTGAAAACTGGACGCCCCGTGACCCATCTTGAGACAACAGAGGACTCAATGGGTACTGGAGTGAGACTCTCCTGGCTGAATACTAATGATACACTCAACACACACACTTAGATGCATACTGGGAGAATAAGAGCTCTCCTGGAGCTGTGAGGCTTGTAGTCTCACTGTGTAACCATTTGTGTATACAGGCTCTCCTGTCACAGGATCAACAGTCAGATTAACACATCCAAAGGACAGAGTGGGACTGGGACACAGCACAGCCCTGCAGTAACACTGAACACGCCGCATATTATCGTCTCAGACACTTACGAGCTGGAGCGAGTTAAGTCAATTAAGTGCGCTGCTTCTCTCTGGAGTCCTGATATGGGTGTAGAATAATATTTCAGACTGAGAAACCAAAACAAAGTCTACTTTTCTGGGCCCGGTGCCCAGCCAAATGGTGCACTTTGTGTTGATTATATGAGCAATAATGTGCAGCAAGTTGGTGGCTGCTGCAAAATAAACTCCTGTAGGGTGATTGAGGTCCCCGGTGTGTAATGGAGGTCATCCTGCTCTCACACTGAGGCCATATGTGGCAGTTGGTTCACCTTGCTGTTCACGAGGTGGTTAGTAAATCGCAATTACTCAAGCAACACAGCAACACCTCCTCCTCTTATTTGGGCTGCTCCCACAGCAGCAGCAGACGTAAGACGACAATGTTGATGGTCTCATTGTTCCAATCAGTTTCACAAACAGTGCCACGCTCATCAAGCGGCACCAGGTGTGTCTGGTCAGCCCCCTGCTTGAGTAGGTGGTGATGTCATCTACCTGGCCAGACTGCTCACACCTGCGTTTGGATGTTAACATGGGGCGTTGCTGAGAACAAGTTGTAGCTCATGCCTTCTCCTTCTCAAGAGGAAAGGCCGTGTTTATGGCTGCATGAACACCAACAAATAGCAAAACTTGGGCATGAAAACAGGACGCATACAGTAGTTTAAAACTTTGTTTGGATTTAGAATTTTCTACGTCTTCTGTTCCTCTGTAATGACAGACCACTTGTCCAACCACCGACAAGCTGTCTGCTATCCTTCTGCGGCCTATTTCTATCATACACATAGAGAGGCAACGTGACACCACGAAGTGTTTGTCAGGTCGAAGGAGGGGTTTGTAGTATACAGGAAACTGTTTGACTCCGTAAAAAGGAGACAAGAGGGTGGGTCGTTGTTGTAGAGTTTGGAGAAAGTGGGAGAAAAAGCCTCTGTGCATCTTATTGTAGTCCTCTCCTAGTGCACAGCAGCTAACATTCAAGTCACAGTTGAGGTCACACACCGAACAGTCAAACAGCTTTGAGTTAAAGGCAACAATATTGTCCTCTCATTAGCCAGAGTCTAGAACTAGTCTGCAAGGAGTCAATTACCTTTTTGGTTTCAAAATGAAAATAAGCTTTGAGTTTAATGTTGCATTGCTGTAATAAAAGCTAAATGTCAACTGTTGGCTTACTGCTCTGTTGGTCATTATGTTGCTACTCCATTGAATTTTGAACTATAATGAATAATAATGAACTATAAACATCTGAGATTGCAACAGTCTTCATCTGGTTCCTGCAGTTGCACACACACGAAATCATGAAATCAAAGATTACCAAATAGTTCACAACACAGAATGTTACAACGTATTGAGGTCCCTGTGATTGGCAATCTGCCCGACACATTGGTGATTTATGGGGTGGCAATTTACGTCAGCTTTCAGCCGAAACAAGGATCAAGTGCCGAGACTCCAAACTATGTATAGCAGTGAAAACATACACAACAAACAACACCTCGTGAGGGGGGATTTCCCTGCGCCATAAACTTGTGCTGGACTTGGAGAGTCCCAATTTGGGTTCCTTGTGAAAGGCAGAACGCTTGCACTGACTCCAGGGGCTACTGTACTTTTAAGAGAAGCATCGGAGCAAACACGATACACTACCATACAGCCTCACACACTCCTCTACCTCTGTAGCTGCCTTGAGTGTGGTCCCAACCTTGTCATCCATAATCAGCACGCTCTCCTTCAGCCTGCGATAAAGTGGGTGCGGAACAGCGACGGCCTGGAGTCAGCATCTGCACAATAACCTCTGACGGCATGCAGCTGCGGAGCCCGAACATAAGCAAGAGCGTGCAAGAGCTGCAGCCGTGCTCATGCAGAAGGGGAGCGTCGTGACAACATTAGCACCCAGATAATGACCGCGGCTCTGCTCTGCCTCTCTCCCGGCTAATCACCTGTCTATTTACAGACACCAGCTCATTAGACATGCTACTTAGACCACCAAACGTAACAACAAACATGTCTGCTGCAATAGTGTCCTCACGGCTATGACCGTGGCTATTTACTTGGTTTTAATGAGAGGTGTCAGCTGAAATACTTGAAACTAAAGCCATTGTCTTTAAGTTTGTTGACATCTTTCGATATTGCAGGTTTAGGCCTTGAGATAGTTTTTTGTTGATCTTCTAGAGAGATCATCAAACATCCAACTGTTTTCTTGCTGTGGTATAATGCGATGTTTATGATGATACATTATACGGCATGTGAAAATTTAGATCTCTGTTTAGCAAACATCAGCAAATTCATGCCAATAGGCTCTTCATGTCTGACACAGAGTCCAAGACGTCCTGACATTCAAAGTGAGCTGTTTGTGCTGCAGCTATGCTCCATGTTTCACAATCCAAGCACTCCCGGGAAAAGCTCAGGATATCAAGATTTACCAATTCAACACAGGTCGGTTCAGTTGAATAAAGTGCATAGCTATGTTGGGGATTGTGGTTGTTGGAGGTGACTGACAAAGAAGTTTTGAGACATCTATTTTCAACACTGTTTCACAACACTTTCAGGACAAAGTTCAGATTTTGAAAGTAGCTGTCTTTGTACATGTTAATGTGTAGTATTTTACTTGAACACTCATTCTACTTGCAATTTGCAAACACTGAGCAAAAACCGTTCTTGAGACGATCCCTAATTTGTTTCAGTTCGCCTGGGCTTTGAGGCTCGAGCGCCCCTCTCACATTCTAGAAGTCTAAATCCTCGCTGGTGCGCTAACATTCCACTCTCAGGCAGGAATGTGATAAAGAGACTTCTGGAGTATTTCAGCACCACAACAGTACAACAAAGCTAGGCGCTATGAGATCAACCTCATTCCTGACTTCCTAAAACAATTTCGTTGTATTCAGAAACTGGAAGCGCTGAGCTAAATGGTGCATTTTTGAAATATCTCCTCTTCCGCTGATTTCCACCCAGCGTTTCCATTGTCTGTGTTTGTGCTTTTCGTAAACACATCATTTGTGTTAGAAACTGCTTTATGCTGTGCTTTGTAATTTAATGAATGACTTCTGTTGCACTCTTTAACAATAGTCGGTGGATGCTGTGGACAATGGATGGTGGCGGACATTGTGTAATGGTGACTATCACATGCCCAGGGTGTATTGTTGAGTTTCCGGCATCCCTCTTCTTCCCTTCCTTTCTGGAATACAAATGCCAACACGCTGAGCAAATTTTCTATTTTGTGTTCCATACTATAAGCACTGGCCCTGTGTCTTTGACATTTATTGAGTTTTGATGACATTAAGATCCAAACATCACAAGCTTTCTGAGACAATCCGGCTCAATGAAGTACATTCGCTCAGAGAGATGTTGGTAAATCATTAAGGGTCTCCTTTCAAATAAACTTTACTAAGAAGCTAGTTACAGGCTTTCAGCAATTTCATCTACCGATATTGACAATGTAGACCATGCTTATTAGGGTTTAAGCTGTGAAGTGAAGGCAAAAAATTATACCAGGTGAGGAAAGGGGCATTGGACAATGGAGAGTGAGCGTGAATGACAGCACACACTCAATTTACAATCTTCGGAGCAGAAAGAGGCTGTCTGTCTTTGTCCAACTGTCTAGCAGCAATTGCAGAAAATTATCGTCATTATCGGATGTTCTCGGATGTACTTTTTTTCTGGGAACGAGGACATCTTTCCTGAATTAGGTGTTTTCAATGTGCTGACGCTGACAGGCCTCTGCATTGTTAATCATTATCATTAATTTGAGGGATGATAACGGTGGCTGAACATGCGCAGCATGTCTGATGAAATACGCTTTAGAGCTCACAAGCAAAGGAATCACAAGTAAAAACGTGGAAGATGTGGAGGGAACATCTTGATCTGCCACATAGATCACAACTTCAAAAATACGGATAATCACTGCGTTTCAGCTTAGGCACATACACAGTACATCTCCAGTGGGAACGATCTCATCCGCTATGCTCCTCCTCCTTCTTATCGCACACGGATAAGGATGGTACAGCAGAGAAATGAGGCATGGGCACTCACTCACTCTCTCACACACACACACACACACACACACACACACACACACACACACACACACACACACACACACACACACAGTAATGATTCTTTGCCTTACTTGAAGCTGTCATCTATTCTCACAGGCCACACAGGAATAGCCACCATGTCACTCATCATCCCTCAAAAGAAACACTTCAAACGCTCATGTGCAAAAACATGAACTGGAATCCTGTCTGAGCATGTTGGCTGACACAAAACACAGGAAAATAATTAACAGGACAGACCACAATAGCTCAAATGATGCTTTTCCCAGAGGTAAACACTCAAACCACGTCCCCTGTGTCCTCTTTACCCATCCTCACTGAGCTAGCCACTGGCATGAAAAGAGCCGTGATGAAACGTAAACCTCAGATGAGAGCGAGCGTACGAGCTGGGCGATCTGACTGTAATGTGTGGGTACTCCCTTAATAAGACGAGCTGGAGTATCACTTCCCTGCTGGAGGACAGCCAACATGGACACATCAACAGCTCAGCCGCCGAACAGTTAGTGTCAACAACACCTAAAGCTGTGAGACACTGAACAGACTCTTGATTTCCTTTTATAACTCATCTCGTCTATTTCACCAACCTGGCATACACATGCCCCAGCCCCACAAACACAAACACACACAAAAGCAACACCTTCATCTTTCCCAATGATCTCCCTCCTCTGTGAACATGTCGGTATCTTCCATTTCATCTCCCCTCAGAGCCCTTATTCCCCTTTTCCACCACCTGTCCTCTCTTGGCTCACAAAGATCTGGCACTGTCAGGCCAACAGCTGTTATGCAACCTCTGATACTGTGCAAGTGGGTGTGTGTGTGCATGTGTCCGTTTGTGTATCTGTGAAAATGTGATTTCTGGGAATCGTGCAAGGTTTGGGGGAAGAGGACATCAGTGATAACTTGGTTGTTTCTGTCAGTGTTCCCATTTGAGCCTCCGAGGAAATGTGCCTGC